>CABFOW010001233.1:62275-137338 GCA_902141385.1 Timema californicum | reverse complement strand
TTTTTTTTTTTTTTTTTTTTTTTTTTTTAAGTTTCAATTAATGTAACACACTTGGCCATTTAATATATGTTACATGAAAATATTATTCCTAGAATTATGATGTAGGCAACTGTTTCAATGGCCAATTGTCTAAGTAGTCAATTTCATGTTATACTGGCCTGCTGATGACAAGGAGATCAGATTTCAAATTCCGGTTGGTATACTGAGGGGGTTTTACCTAAATGGTTCCCTACTCTCCTTCCACGCAAATGCTGGTAAATTACGTCTAAACTGCTTCGTTACTCATTACTACCCCATTAGAATAAAGCAATTATCATGAGTTACATACTGAACAGGTAGTAAAACGCAATGATACGAGGAGAATTATGTAGACATGTCAAGGATAAAGTCATTGGTCATGTAAGTGAAGTCGTGTCATTGCCAGCCCTTAATCAACTGAAACAGAAGAAAACCATTGAGTTGTACCTTGTCTAGGCGACTCAGTCATCCCTTCATTGTTGCCAGAGTAATCGGCACTTTAGAGCTCACCTCCTCTACCCCTCACTGATCCAAAAAGGGGGACTGGGCTATCAAGAAAACAAAACAAATCAATAATCCTCCGAAAACGTTATTGCAGGTAGTAATCAGCTCTTTTTTGAAAGGGGCAGATTCCAAACTTGTACAAAATCTTACCGAGGGCTATTAGGCTCAATAACCTAAGAGTGTAACAAATAGAAGGCAATGCATTTGTCAAGTGGCCAGGTCTTTCATGATGGATATCATTGAAATTCATCCTCGCCATTGCAGATACAAATTGAAAGTTTCCCATCTGTCACATATGTACTTTCATAATCAAATTGGGGTATAGTCTAGTTTGCCAGTGATGGGGAGTTCAGTATTCAAATCCTGGTTGGGCGTGTGCCTACAAATAGTTTCTTTTTAATGTTTCCCACTTTTCACCCATGCAAATGTGGTTACAATGTCTCTAAATTTCACCTTACTATTCACAATACCCTTTTAGTGCATTCAAACTGATATAGAATAGACTAGTGATTATACACAATGAAAAGTAATCATAATAAAATGTGACACTAAAAAAAATTTAAAGTGAAAATCAAATTTCCTAGAAACAATACTATGCCAAAATTATAAATAAAATTTTATTTGTGCACATACATTTTCACATTAAAAACAAATAACAATTTATTTTAAAACAACATTTTATTCGATAAATAATAACAAATATATGAATATTATTTTTTTTCATTACTAAAATATTATTCCTAACACGATGAAAACTAACAAAACATTGTAAGTATTAGCTTAATGTGAAAACACCAAAATATCAAATTACACTAAGAAAATATGTTAATATTTATTGAATAATTAGAGTTTACTTGTAACATGTGTTGGTATTTAGCTACACCTGTATGCTTGGAGGTTAATATTGGTGATGATACTGACAAGGATAATTAAATAAGTACAGCAGTTAGCGAGTAGAGGCAAATGACCAGTTTTCAAATCCTTGTTTGTGTGTCATTTTTCTATTGTCACACAATCGCTCCATCAGAATGTCATCCGGAAGGAATTATTAGGATTAATTTAAAATAGTTCACAAATACTATAGTGGGATATCACATGCATTGGGTAAGCTGACTGAACATCAAGTTCCTCTAGTTTTACTTACTGGTAATGGCAAGGTTCGAATTTGTAGCGTTTTATCATAGCTACAATGTTTAGTTCCTAAAAGACAGTAAAGAAATACGCCAATTATTATTCTACCAAATAATGAAATAATGTGATGCTATCCTAAACTAACCATGTGCCATTTCACTGTGTTTATTCCAAACTGACTATCTCCCACGCCCCACAACCCACTATGCGAACGTATGATCACAACTGAATGCGTGAGTGAACTACCCAGTTAACATTAAGTTGTCACTAAGTCCGCTAGGAAAAAAGTAAGGTGTTTCTGGCGCTGATTTGCTCCACGTAGTCTAGATGCATGTTCTAGCATGTCCTATTATCGTCTTGTCACATATTCCCCTTTCACCAACTACCCACCTTTCTCCTTGTTTCTTTCTTGTATGTAACCCCTAACTCCCCCTCTCTGAGAAAAGATATTGAATAAATACTACCTGGAGATTGAAGAACATTTCACTCTTGAATGCGTATTCTTTGTGGGCGCTTGTCGTCCAACTTAAATGTAAGAACAAATTTCTTTTTCAGCTTTTGTAAATCTAAATTCCTTTTTGGTTTAAATGTTAATGTTAATTTCCTTTGACTGAAGAATTTAAACAAAATTAAATTTAAAGTTAATAATGCCCATGTTGAGGACTTTAATATTTGGTTCGTATTTTGGGCTTAATCATTTACTTAAAACTTGTAAGATTTGTGAAACAAGATAATATATATTTTTGCCGAAAAATGATGGGGAAATAAGAGCAGCACATTCCACCAATAGGCATAAATGAAAGAAACGTATTGTTCATTATTTGTATTTTACAGAAACATATGGTTCATCAAAGAGCATTATAATAAACTCCTAGTTTCCGCGATCTCAATTAAAAAAATGTATTGCCAATAGCTTGGAAGCTAGGGACCATCCATAAATTACGTAATGATTTTTTGGGGGTGCGGGTGATGAGTATTTTCTTACATTTTCGTGGGGGTGAACATAATCCATCCTAATTAAGGATTTTATCAATGTTTATGGTGAGACAAAAACTAAAAAATCACTTCTACAGACGCGCGGTCAAAAGGTTGCACCTTGTGATACCAGGTAGTGCCAGAGTGTAGCCCAGACTATAGATACACAGCTATACATAGTTATAAACTGTAAATTACTTATGATCGCTAATGTGTAATGGTAGGGTGTTTGTTAGATGAAATGAAGGACCTACAGTTTAACGTGGAATCCGAACCACGGTGGAGGCCTGGCATTCCTCACATTCACAAGATGTCTTGTCAGAGGTGAAGGAAGAGTTTGGTAATCAGATAAATCTGTGCCGGGACCGAGGATTGAGCCCCGGCCACCAGCACAGAAGTCTGACATCTTACCCCTAGATCGCCAGGTCACCTAAAACTATTCATTGTACTAAGTATTCTATAATTTCATATTACCGATCCCTATGTCTAAAATAATATAACTAAAAAAAAAAGTTAAGATTGGAAGGGGAGAGCAGGGGGAATGAAAAATTTTATGATCCCTTACATTGGTGATTTAAGGGGAGGTGTTGAAAATAATGATATCAGGGTTTGAATCCCAGTCATGTGTACTGAATGTGGTTCTTCCTAAATAGTTTTCCACTATCCCTCCAACAAATTTAAATACATTTCCTTTAAATCCAACCTTCCTTATCCATAATACATTAGCGTAATTAGTAGTTATGTGTACAACCCAAACAAGTAGTATGGTGTGATACTAAAAAACATATATTTTGGTTTATTTATATAAAATTCTAAGTTGCTGTTTACATTTGAATATTTCTGAAAATATGGTTACATTTTTCATTGTTATTAATTATAAAATACATGTATGTGTGTATGTGTGCGCGTGTGTGTGTATGTGTATACATACATCTATGTTAACACATACACATGGATTATCCATGTTTAGTCTTGATACTAATTTAAACTCAAAATATATGTTAGTCATTAAAATACATCCTTACTAGAATAAGATTCATCTCTTAAATAAAGTGTATAATTTACTTTTAAAAGGGTTTTTACTCAAACATTAAATTTCTATTTGATGTGCCAATAATTCTTATATGCTTATATTTGAATATTACATAAATTTTTATTTATAAAAGCAAACTGACACATCAACAGGCACCTGAACCAGGTTCTAGGTGTAATTTTACTAATATAACAAATTGTCTTAATCAAATAGTAAAGGAAATTAAAGTTTGTTTTTGTTAATTTCAGTGCTTGTTACACTTAGAATCGAAGTTAAGGGAATTGTGCCTTCGCAGTCAAGCTCTAGCTGATTTGCTTCTTAATACTGAGTTTTGTGACATGGAGCTTCTTACCTCATCTCTTGATTTGGAAGCAAATGATGTGCCTTTACTTCTTGCTGTGGCTTCCACTCACTCACCAGAAGTCACACATCGTTATGGTTTGAGTTTTAGATAATTATTTTGTGAATGGTCAAAATATTATTTATTGTATTTCTTGTAATTATGTGATGTTTTGCTGCCAACAATTCTCATCTTTTAGAATTGAATTGGGTATATAAGTTAAGTTGTTTTCTTATTACTAATTGATATTAAGTGAATTTCTCATTTAGTCAAAAAAGACTGTTCTAAAATGTAACTACATATCTAAAAAATAATATATTAACAGTTGGCATGCTTTTTATGTCATAGTTTTGAAGCTTAGTATTGCAACTAGGATTACTCACTGTACTTGAGTGATCAACAAATAATTCAACCAATATGATGCTAACTAAATACTAGGGTTGTGCAAATATTGCTTTTATACTATTAATGGTAAAAATTACTTGCGAATAGGATGGCAAAGCTTTTACCGATTTTTTTTTTTAATATCATTAATAACTAGTTTATTACAAACTGCCCAAAGTTGACACAAGAACCTATTTATTTATTTTTAATATATGTATTGTGGACTTAAAACAGCTGAGTGTGTGTAAATACAGCTGAAATAATTATTATTTTTTTATTTTTAAAAATGTAACTCACGTGAAACAAATAGCATTAAAAATGACGAATCTAAGTTTTTATTTTAAGCATGACCTCATATTTGGAGTTTATATGATGTTTGAACATTGACTGCCTTCACCTTATAACTAATGAATTAATTATTTTGCAAATATTGAATTAGAAATTTAAAAACCAAATAAATGCACTAATGAACCAACAAAGTAACAATGTTAAAAGTGTACAAATATGGCATTTAAGCTCAATATACAATAGGATTCATGCACCAAGAATAATTGTATGCTGTATTAAAATCAAAAATGTGTTTTATAGCTTTACTTTGCATCTATTATATGGTGGATTTATACTCAGGGCACAATTTGCCATTCTTTCAATAGGGATCACAGATGGCAGCTACTACTTAAACAACATACTGCACGCATGGCAGAAAAATGGTTTATCATGCATTATGGAATATAGTTTGATTGCTCAACCCTCACAATTTATTGAGGTGTCCTAACAATGTGTTCTAATCAAGACATAGTTTTGTGCAAGAACTAAATTGTTTACTCAAAGTCCAGGCATTTACAACACATGTCAGCATATCTACAACTCTACTAGGTCCAGTTACATACAAAACTCTTTAACAATGTTTAAAAAAAATATATCACATTAATGATCTAGTAATAAAAAGGTCACTCTGCCAAATATATATTTTTAGTACTGCATTATAGGTGGGAATGCTCATACCACATTATACACACAAGATACTCAGTTGGATAGCCTCAATCAATGGTAACAGACTATTATATTAAGGAAATAATCTATATCATTATTCTCTTTGAGTCTAGAATGATTATCTCCTCAATATGGTACCCACACATGAAACTCCATTACTTCATAGATATTCAAAAGATTTCAACATCTTAAGATTTAAGTATTTATGGGTAATATATATAATCATGACCAAAACCACTTCAATTTCTTTCTCTTCGACCTGGCATGTGGAGTATATTATATGCGGCCACTATGAATACACGTTGCTAGTGCCATGCAAACTTTCTACCAGCCGAGTGAATTTAAATCATAACGGTGTATACAACCATAATCTTGCAGTTTGTACTGAATCCAAGCACTTGTCATTCATTAAAATCATGTCTTACTCCCTTATTGACATCATATGATGGATGTTGTATAGTGATAAAATATATTAACACCTAATGTAACTTGTTTTACCACTGTGCCTTTAATAATAATAATAATAATAATAATAATAATAACAACGATGATAATAATGATGATGATAATGATAATGATAATATGATTAATAATAATAATGGTCAACACCCATGTCACAAAGATCATTGTAGTACATAAAAACAGAGGTACCAGTTTTTCCACACAAGAAACACAAAATATTTTACACCTTCCCTCAATCTTTTATTTTACTCTAAGGATATACAACTAAAACAAAACAAAAAAAACTTCACAAAACATTACTCAAACATGAACCGACAGGTCAGGTCATACATAATCCACTAAGAGCCTTAGAGCTTGAATTATCATACTACACCTAGTAGTAATTCCAACTGGCTAGTACTGATGCTGTTGCTAACATCGTCAACAATATTATGGGCTACTGTCATCTCATGTAAAATCAAAATATACATAGCTAAAAAAATCCCATCCATATACACAGCACCATCAACCACTTATTGACCTACTAATAAATGTAATATTTATTATTATTATTATTTCTCCATACACATGTATACAATAAAACCTAAATGTTCGACATTTTTCAACTATCCCTAGCCTCTTTACTTCTATTTTTATAAAAGACGAAATTTCTGATCTGCAATAGTTTCACTGTTTATTAATAAAATGTCTATTTTACAGGACTAGTATTCATACTTTCTTTTAATTTTTCATAGTTCACAGAAATGAAAGTAACCGAGAGACTGTACACAGCATTTTAGATTTTAGCATTGGTGACATGATTGATTGTTCTAGAGGATACCCTCTTTTCTTCTAAGGAGAGGTTCTATATTCTAACTTGGTATAGTATACATCCTGATTATTATTTATTTTGCACTTACGACTTAGATAGAATGCTTTGGAAAAACTATAACAAAATATAAAAAAAATTATGATTTAATGTTGTGATGTATAAAATCTAAGTCTTATCTTATTCCAAATCCCATTACTCCTTGTGATATCAGCAATTGAAAGATGCTGAGTTTTATTCTTCCAACATGTTTCGGTATTTAATATACCATAATCATGGACACTGTAAAACGAAATTAAAGAACATTAAAAATTTTTTAAACTTATGTAATACAAAAGTCTTGATATTTGCCGTTATATTGATGAATCGTAAAATACAATTAATAAACAAACAAACTTACTAGAGGTAGAAAGCAGAATAAATGAGGTTACAGGGTTTTAATATTTTTGGGTAAATGGGTTAATGTGTTCACAAGAATTTGATTGGATAGTTGTAATTGTTAATTGATGATTGATTTATTTTGGAATAAAGCTGCTAAAATAAATCAATAATCCATTAGGGATGCACGCACGCACACACCTTGACTTCATTAAACCATTAAGTAAAAATATCAATGGGCAGATTTTAACATACTCTTCAAAGTTTCTAAACGAGAATTGCAACTCAAATTTCTTTTAATACATGCAGTTTCACAAAATAAATACAGTAAACTCTCTCCCCCATACTCTTACCGTTTTCCTCTCACAATTAATTTCCTTCATTGTCATATTTCCTCTTTCCCCACTCCCCTAATAAGATACAAACATATTATCCCAACCATAAGTTTTTGGCAAACTTATCACCTCAACTCTGCTGTTCAAGGCAAACCAACCTACATGTAACTATTATTCCCAACCAAACTTCAACTAACAATTTCACAATCTGCATCGGTGAGCATGCTTACTAAATTTTAAGCATACCTCGCATTATATGCTAGTACCAGGGTATCTGGGGCTTGAATATCAGCCAAGAGTACTGAGGGTATTTTTCCCTATGTGGTTTCTCACTTTTTCTCCATGCCAAATGCAGGTACATTTCTTCTTAATTCTGCCTCACCAATCCGATCCCCATTAGTATAGTTAAATGGGGACAGCCTGGACGGTTAATAAAACACACAAACAGTGATTTAATAAAATTTCACAGTTTTGTTAAACTGAAGATGACAAATATTTAATTACTTACTAATGATTCCAATCAAAAAGTGATTACTCCAAATAGGTAACCAACAAGGATGATAGCAAATACATTAGATTACTTTCAATAAGGTGTGAAAAGTATTTGGAAAATTTTCCCCAGTGGATTTAAGAGCAAGGTAAAGAAGTATTTACCACTCCAAAGGTATCCATCAATCAACTTGTGAAAAAGAAAAAAATACATTAAAGAAATAAAATGTGTAACATAAGTTCAACTTAATACATATATTATCTAAAATATTGTAATAATTGTCTCAAAACATTGTAACCTAATTTGGAACTGTCAACCACAGGTTTTTTTATAAATTTGAAATTGAGTTTTAAATTATTTCGAATAACAGGTTAATTCACATGAATTAATACATTATCATTCTTAAAATTGCCTCACACTGTGTTTTTTAAATTGTTTTACTAAATTCACTCTGCTAATGCAGCTAAGTGTTGGGTGACTAGTATTGGCACAATGTAGAATCAAACATAACTAAATGTATGTAAATATCTTTTGTTAACTATGTTGATTGATGTATCATATAAGTCAATTCACATCCTACTATTAATATATGTATTGTGTCTATTTCAAAGATGTAATTTTATACATGAAGTTAAGTTATAGTTTAATTAAATTATTTTATTTTTGAAAAATGTGATATTAAATGGCTTTATTTTTTGTTTATTTCATTATAAACCCATACATTTTACTAGAAAAAGTACATAGTCATGTTCTTTGTTAATGAATATTTGTTATATTAAAACATTGCTCACATTTGTCTTCTTTTTTAACATAAAATAAGTATTTATTTATTTTCTCTAATTATGAACATGCAACTTTGTTACCTAGTCATTATTGTCATATAGTGAGTGACCTGGAATAAAGTGGTTTGTTAGATAATTGTTTAGAAAAAATAAGCAAAATATAGCAACTTTTTACCTACGCCAGCTGATTGAAGACTTGTAGGTAAACACAAACCTTATTTAAAAACAAGTGTTCTCTGAATTTCAAGCTATAAATGGCAGAGTTAAAATGCCCACCAGGAGATACCCCAAACAGTAAGAACTTTAACTGCTTTGTTTGCTGCATGGTCTAAGATGTCACTCTTGCAGTAGATTGGACTGCTGATGACTGAGATCGGGTTTGATTTTTCGGGTATACTGAGCTTGGTTTTTCTTAAATGGTTTCCCACTCCTCCACGCAAATGTGAGTACACTTCCTTTAAATTTAACCTTCCTCATCCCTAACAAATTAACCTTATTATTACATAGGCATACAACTCAAACGGGTAGTAGAACATGGTGCAAAAAAAAGTATGAAATTTGATTAACAGATGGCCTTACTAGTGTTCGCTGTGATTGATATTAATCACTGTGATTACTACTCGTGCTGTTTATTGAACAAAGCTCTTGCTGTGCATGTGCATTATATGTTTTAAGCACTTGGAGAAGGAGGCTGTGCTTCCAAAAGAATCTAGAATATGTTTGTCATCTTCAAGTGCTCAACAAGCTAGCTTCATTAGGTGAATTAGTTTGAAAAAACTTTTTTTCTTTTTTTTTTTCCTAAGTTACTGTTCATAAATCTATGTGAATGTATTGATGACTTTGTTAAATAACTTGTTATTATGAATGCAATACTGTATGTAATAAAATTAAAAATTTAACTATGCTGAAAAATATATATGTTTTTAAATCTACATGTTGTTATTAATTTGTAGTTAGGCTTGTAAATATTTTATATTCCACCATCAACTGTGGCCAGGTCAGTTTAGTAAAATGCTTCCATCTTCCTCTATCCTTCCACCATTCTACTTCCTTTAATTTCTTCCATTCTTAATCTTTCCCTTGAAAACTTTGTTTTCTGCTTCTCCCATCTCTTTCTTGGCCTCCCTTGAGGCCTTTTTCCTACATACTTCATCTCCAAAAGGTTCTTTGGCATCCTTTCTTTTTCCATCCTCATTACATGGCCTTACCATATCAGTCTTGCTTCCTCTACTATCTCATGTACTCCTTGTACCCCCACTTTTTCCCAGATAACTTAATTCATAATCTTGTTTCTCCTCGTGACAGCTAACATGCTCCTCACAAACTTCATTCCCATGGCCTCCACTCTCACTCTTATATTCAATGTCCATATTTCTGCTGCATATGTGACAATGGGTACAATGTACGCCCTGTACAACACTTCCTTACACTTAAAGCTTACTTCTCTTCTCCATATTAGGTCTCTTACACACCTATAAAACATTTATCCCTGCTGTCTTCTTCTCATTACATCCTCTCTACTTATACCTTTCACCTCAATCATGCTTCCAAGGTATTTAACATTCTGCACTTTTCTCTCGTTTACTTCAGCAAGCAGAATGTAATATATTATCAGAATAGATTGTAGATTTTTATTAAATCTGCATTGAATATATACAAAAATGGATGAATCCTTTGAAGGAATTTGAACGTTTCCAATGGATTAAACTTAAAAAAAAGGCATACATTTTGATGAAATCCTCCCTTGTCTGGAATATCTACAAAGCAAAGATGTGACCATAGATGACTCAAAACTTTTTGATCAATTTTGCAATGTTTAAAAGTATGTTAGCTTTTCTGGTGTGGATCAAAATTTAAGGGTCTGGTCAATGTTCGTTGGAAATGAAGAGTCACATCAGCGCCAGCCCTTAATTTACGGTATCAGAAGAAACCAATCGAGTTATACTTTGTCTTCAGTGGCTCAGTCAGCCCACAGTGTTGCCAGAACTATCAGCAGTTTAGATCCCACCCCCCTTCCCTTCACCCATCCAAAGATGGTCGTGTTTGGTCGGCAGCATACCCCATTATCTCTAAAAGAACTCGTGGTTCACACGTCCACGTGTGAACGCCCTGTGACCCTCCCAGGTCACGTGCGGCCCCACGTTACAATATGTAATATCCACTTTTTAAGTTTGGGACCACATAGTACGTTAGAGCCATCATAATCTTGAGGCCGAAAATGTCCATGATTACCATAATTACTTTAGTCTATGAGAAAGTAAAAAGGCTAATATTTCTAATCAATATTATTCTAAATAATTTTAAGTACAGTAAAATTAAATAGTTTATAAACAAAAAAAGTTCTGTATTCAATTATATAGATATACTATTACTAACTAGTGTTGATCCATATTTTTGGGTTCATATTATACGCTAATTTGTTTTTGAATACAATAATATGAGCTATTTATTCAATGTGAATAGTTAGTAACACGAGGTGCTTAGAACATATAAAAACATTTTCAATTAACGAGTTAAAAAATTAATATTCAATTATGTGCCAACCACGGGCAACCAATATTTTTTTTAAATTTGTTTGAATCAATAAGTATGTTCTTGCTCCTACTGTCAAATTTAGGCTTCAACCAAAACTACAGTACCTTCTACCTTTCAACAGGGGTGGGGGTTGGACTAAGCAAAGAGAGAGGAAAGGAACAATAAGTGCACTGATCTCACAACCCAGCTCTTGTATGTGTGCGTACACACACACACCTCACCCCATGAACATATGGAAATTACAAGATGTTTGTGGATTTCTGTTTGACTTTTTTAGCGCCTTAAATATTGATGCTTAAATTTTATGCCTACCACTCTCAGGCGAATACGTTGATTCCTATTTATAATTTAAAATAGTGGGAACATAATTTTAAAGCTTCACAGTATTGGAATAAATGGTTTATCTCATCACTTTTAAAACGATCATGGCAACGCTGTAAATGGAAGACCCTTGTAAATTGCTAAATGGTACAAGTAGGTCCCGGTATTCCTACAAGTAGCATTAAACTACGGCTACAAAACTATTTCAAATTTTAATTTGATAAATAATCTTTTAAAGCTAAGTATCAAACTAATAAATTATAAATAAATAGATAAAACAAGGAGAAAAATACTATATAGTCTTGTGATTTCTTCTTTTTCCAACATTAATACTCACATCCATATTAATCTTGTTAAAGTAGTAATTCATTTAAACAAAATATAAAAAAAACAATAGAACACTAAATAAAAATTCTAATCCAAGAAATTTGAAGTAAAAATAGTTCTGCTTTGTATAGTAAAATTCAATTTTTAATATTTAACTTAATAAAGTTATTATAAGAAAATAGTGCATGGCTGAAAATGTGATACTTTTCATTATATTGTTCAAATCCATAGAACGTTTTTGTCACAATCTTTAATTTTATAATATCATGTTTTTATGGGTGATTGAGTGTTGACCGGCTCCTTAACTCTTGATAAGCAGTGGTGTGGATTTTTCCGAAGTAACAATAACATTAAATCATTTAGTGAACTTCTTAAAATTTGTCAGTTTTAATATGCAATTCCAAACAGCAATGCAATGATTTAAAGGGTGTTCTCTATAATCAATGCTCAGTGGACTAAAGAAATAAATTGCTTGTTGAAACACCCAGTTAAAGGGATCATTGTGTTAAAATACAATTTCAATCACATAACTTGCGAAGAATTTTACAAATACCTCTTGCAAGAACATAATGCATTTATTCTCTCAAAAATAAGCGATGTGGAAAAGTTTTATCTTGTAACCAACACAGTTTCAACATCATCCCCTTGGAGGAGGTCAGGCATCTAGGCTCATTAATTCCTCCAAAGAGTTTTTGACCTGAGTTGCCCAGCGGGGAGCTCGTGGAGGGGACTCAATCAGCTTTCTAAGAAGTTACTAGCTACCAACCAACTGCTTTGTGTGTGGCGAGTAGAGGAAACACTCACTCTTCCACAACGATTTAGCTGACTTCAGGTTAAACCCTCCAGATGTTGCCCAGGGCCGCCACGAGGAGGCACACTGCCAGGATTTCCGGACTAAGAACAACAAAGAGGCAAAGCTTCTTGTACCGTTCAGGTCAGGGCTGACGTCATGAGGGCGAGCTTGGCTCAAACCCAAAAGCTTCCAACCCCAAACCCGGCGCTACTCCATTACCCTATGTACCACAATAAGAAACTGGATGAAATCCAGTGGCACATTAAGATTTTATTTAAGACATAAGTAAATATTTTATCACCTTATTTCCTTTAACATACCTTTTCAGCATTCAAGCTTCATGGCTTACCTCCACCTTATTTCCTCTATAGATTATTTCCATTCTTATGATGCAGTCATTTAGACCTCTAACTCTTCCTGCAATCCTCTCACTTCAAAGCCTACTTCATTTCTCCATTTCTCTTCATTTCCCATCCAGTGTAACCTATACCTCTTCCTTAGCTCGGTCATGCCATTCCCCATTCACTTCTTCTCACTCATTCCCGGCGGAGTCCCAGTATTCTAAGTTAAGATTTTAAGTTTTTTTTTTCCTCAAATTTTTATTTTGCTTCAGTCTCTGAATCATTAGATCGGTCGTTGTCCACACACGGGTGATGGGGCTGCCACCTGTAGACCCCCAGGTATGCCGGTTTTTCCAGTGCTACCCTCTCCTGAGGCTGTGGGTGCTGCCGCATTTGTCTAGCCAACTCGTCCGCCACCAACCCTGGGTTCCCAGTCCAGCTGTGGGATCTAAGTGATCAGGCACTTTTCCAAGCTTGTTATCCAATGGCATGGGAGAGCCTACTTAAAATGATTTATATAAAAAGAACCAGTGTACCTGGTTCCCCACTGGGTACATATAATTCATAGAAAAAACAGATTCATTTTAACAAAATAGATTTATTATAGTAAACAATTAGATAAATTGTCATAAATACAAGTTTACAGGATTGAACAATTAGCAAAGAGCAAATTAAGAATATAACATTTACACAGTCTCACTTGGTAGAGTCGAATATTAATAGGTATCCATAGACCTTGATGGATTCTTAGCTGATAAATCCAGCTAATTGAAGGCTATGAAACAGGTGCCACTAAAGTACTATTGCTGGTCTTTTTCCCCTATGGTACTGCCAGAGCATAATATAGTACGTTGATAATTATTAATACCAATACTGAATCAAAAGCCTAGTCACAGGCAAATATAAAAATAGAATAATTTGCGCGGACCCCACAATGTAGCTAGGGCAATTTCCTTGGGTCGCGCCATTAAGCTAAGAATCAGCTAATTCACAGTTTCAACAACATTTACATTTAAAGTCCTAAAACTTGTTTTTAAATAAACAGACATCCTGGTGGTAGCCCCCAATAAAAAAAACTAGTGTTCATGACGTTTAGGACGTCATGACTAATCTGGAACAAAGTAGTAACCAACTTGTGACTTAGACTAAGTCACAACACTAACATTCTTAGCCAGAGGCTTTAATGTAAGAACCGTGCCATATGACACATAAATAAACTCAGCAAAACATCTATGCTAAAGTTTGACATACCAATTAAGTAAACAAAAAAAACCATTCTAGTTGATATATTTCTAGAAACAAAACTTGGCTTCTCTCAAAATAATGACATATAATTTTCCTTTAAATAAGGTTGCATAATTTACACTACTTTACTAAAGTGCAAGTCGTAAAGACTTGACCACGACGACTTGATACTAGTACCGCAGATTGCGTCGTCCATGTTCACGGTGAATAGGGTCGGACGACCCCTTATCCTGTTGTCACGGCTGAAGGTGGAGAATCTGACGCCGCAGTCTCCATGGTCTTTCGTGTAGGCGCCGGGCGGCGAATATTCCTGGTTGTCTCTTCTCGCTGTGGAACTTTTCTCTGATTTGCAATCTCTGGCCGGCCTGTATATATACTCAACCTGGCTAGGACAAGAAGAATAAATGGGGAATAAAAATGTAAAAACAGACAGAAATAAAGGAGGAGAAAAGTGGGGAGAAAAGGAAAACAAATGAATCACATCAAAGGTTCTTCAAATGACCACCAGTATCGCTGTGTGCGCAACAGGTCTAGGAGACGATTGTTCACCTCTAGTTATTTTCACCAGCTGAGTTTAGCCACTGCGCACGTGTGTCGGCCATGATCGGGAACCTCGTGTTTTTCAAAAGAGTTATATCTGCAGACCTCTGGCTGGGGTGAGCTTGTTCATAAATATATTATATCATAATATATCTGTATTAATTTACTTATTTAATATCCACTGTTATTTTTATGAGAAGTAAGGATATAGACATATTCTTTTACATTTTTCGTGTGCGTAGACCACGTGGCAAGAGTACGCCAGTTTATGAATTATCATCCACTGGGAAAAGTGAAGTGTTAAAGTATTTAGTTCATAAACACAATAATATTAGTCTTCTTCTTTAATATTTAACACCGTAACTATCAAAAGACAATATTTTTAATCAACCACGTGTTAGGAGGTAAGACGATAGCTAACTTTAGTAGATCAGAAGATATAACTTTAGAGACAGTTTATATTAAATAGGCTGATATAATTTCTATCTTGCATAAAATCACGAAAATATTAAATATTTTCTTGTAGCTGTTCATCCATTTGGTTGACACGCTACACCAGAAATATTCTCAGGTAAAACAAGTTCTTAAACTTTATTTTCAAGACCATACAACATTTCAAACACAAAAGCTAAATGTATAATAAATATATAGTATAGGTTAGGGATGGTGAGATTTTTCTGACCAGTGTGCTACTTAGGAACTAGCTGAATTTAGAACCAGTCCAGTGTTCAGACTATTATCTGTTTTTTTAATGAGCAACTCAAATGAAATTATTGTAATTATTTTAATAATTACTAATGTATATCTTCAATTCTAAGAAACACTTTTTATGCAATTTAAACATCTCTAAAAACGAGGTGCGTCTTAGAATTGATGGTATTTTAGAATCACAGTTCTTTTCAGTTTTTCCCCGCCCTTTGCACATAGCACCACACGTTTCATTTTTACGCGGAAGCCCCACCTCCATGTTTGACAATTTAAGGGATACTTGAGAAAGGAATATGAATCCTGGCTGTGGACTGACAACCTTCCGCCGACACCTTCCAGAAAAATTAAGAAAGCACCAGCATCACAATTGGCAAAATGGCTATCAACAGCTTGGAAGCTAATCCCAGAAAGAATAGTGTAGCATCCATTTAAAAAAAATTTGTAATATAAATGCTCTCAATAACTCAGAAGACGAGGTATTATGGGAGAATAGCAATAAAGACGGCTCAGAATAATCAGACTGATATTGATTAAGAAGGAAGTGATACCACCTACTGATAAATAGAGTACTGCCTGTATTGCATTGTTAGTAAATTGAATTCTGGAATAAAAATATCTTAGATATAAGATAGCTTTTTTTTTCTGTTGGTGGTGTTGAAAAATTAAGGTGTGTCTTACAATCGATGCCAGATTAGAATTGAAGATATACAGTAAATTTTAAATAAGTAAAATTCATTAAATTGTCAAAGTAAGTGTCTTTAGACAATATTAATGTCATTAATTTAAAGTAAAAACATCGAAAATTACACCTCAAAGGGAAAAAGATAAAATATATATAAATTTTAAAATCAGGAAATTATACAATCTTTATGAATATAGTTTGAAATGTTTTGTATGTTGTTTATGTTATTTTCCTAACATATTCTTCAACAGCACAAAATATGAGTTCTAACCGTCGAATGACTTCACAAAGTTCATTGTGACATGTTAATGACAAGGCTATGAAAATATTATTGACTTCAGAAAATTATATCACGTTGGGAAAAGATGTATTTAGTATTTATTTATTTCATATTGGTGTGCCACCCAAATCTTATTCATGTGCCACCTAGTGGCAAACATGTAATAGATTTGCCATCCCTGGTGTAGGTGATAGTTAAATGCCTTACACACAAGACAAGTTTATACACACACTAATATAAGCATTGAAGGATGACAAGAGAAACTCAGAGAAACCGTACCGAATTCAATATAGAGGAGGATCTACAACCATCTTAATTGGTGATTATTATTAAATTTGTTTCCCAAATAAATATCACTGAGATCTTGGATTAAACATTCGCAAAAAGAAATTTCTTCGATTATTTGATAATTTTTGATGCATTAAAACCATCAAAACATAATGAATTGTTGAATGTGTGTACACTTTTTTCCTGTAAATTGAAAATGAAAAGGCTAGAACTTTGTTTACATTTCTTTCACTTAGGTAGAAACTAAGTTATACTTTAGCTAACATATTTGGTTCTGTAAATTAAAAAATGACCTGGACACGGGAATCGAACCCGAAACTCGGTCCAGGTGTCTTTTTCAATTCACAAAATATATAGATGGACTAAATCTTCACTAAAAGCATGTATAACAGCTTTGGCTATTTGATTCTTAAAATATTGGAGTTTAACTTGTTATAGTAAAACATTCCAAAAGTTGTATTGTAAATGGTATGTGAAAATAACGGCAGTATTCTCTTTTTCCCCTCCTCTACTTTAAAAGTTTAATATTTAGTTTCACTTCAATGCCAAAAGTTTTACAATTTAATCCATTATGATTAAAAACAGTGGTCCTAGTTCTCTTCTTTCATCTGCACAAACCGGATAATTGGGACCAGCTCAACAGAACACATAGTTAGGTGAACACACAATTTGTGGAAATGGTACCAATAGCATTTCTAATGATAGCCACTTTTGACCATAGAGAACATATGAATTTTTATTGGCAGTTTTGACATTTTATTAAATGACTTGCAAATTAGTCAACACTTTCAACTTTATGTTCCGAATCTCTTAAGCAGATACAGTATATTTTATATTTATTTTTCTACTTTGACTTCAACCTTTATTTAAAGAATTTTTATATTAAAAATATATTTTCAAATGAATTGTTTAAGTGTATCTAATCTTATCATATTCATCTCTTCTTATCTGGTGTATTTTAGTCTTCATTTGTTTATTTTTTTCTATATCAGCTTTTGTATAATGTTTACTTTCTCACTACCTTACAGTTAGAGAAATTATTGTGATTCTCAAAAAAAAATTGAACTCGAGATTTTGATAAATGTCGACATTTCATGACCCCCAAATCTGAAAAAGTGGTTTTTGAATGTTCATCTGTCTGTCTGATTGTACCTCCAACTAGTGCTGAAACTATTTAACCAATCATGCTAAACTTGGTATCTAAGGTTTTCATAGGGTTGCCTCGAGGGATTTTTGGAAATGGATAACTAACCCTAAAACTAAGAGTAGTTTACTGAAGGACAAAAAGAGAAAAAGTCGATTTTCTCAAAATATACTCTAATAATTTTGATTAAATTTCATTTTTAAACATTTATAAATATTCTAAACAATATGGGTACTTTTAATATTTCGGAAAAATGACTTTAAGGGCTCTGGTCTAATGTGTAAATTATATTTTTTTATAATATCACCTTTGTTGATATAGCAATTTAACATTTATTCATTATTAATACTGGTACATTTTTATGCATATGTTGGTAGTTCTGTATATAGTATGTCCTTGCCTGGTTTGTATTTAGTATTTTAGTTCATATTAATATCTCGTTTAATAAACTACTTTTCAATCTGGTAATGTTTGATGTCCATAGAGTAAACGTTATAAAACCTGTGGTGGCACGTTTTCAACCTTAACTATTACACATATGTAGGTCTATTTATAATACAAATATATATATATATTAACTTTTCGAACACAAAAGGTAAAGTATTGGGACCATAAAAAAAATCTAACCTGAAATGTTGATGGATGTCGACGTCTCATGACCCCCTGAATTCTAAAAAGTGGTCTTTGCAATGCCGTGTGTCTGTTTAAACTTAAAATTAAGAGTATTTTAATAAAGGGTGAAAAGAGAAAAAATTGATTTTCTCAAAATTGGCTCTAACGATTTTGATTAAAATTCATATCTAGATATTGATTAAGATTATAAATAAACTGGCTATTTTCATTTTTCCATGAAAATGACTTTGAGGGTACTTTACTTCCATATCTCCGCAACTATTTGAGATACTAAATAACTTTTAATTGCAAATTGTAGTATTATTAAAAATAAAAAACTTTTATATGAAATGTATTTTTATAAAACAAACAGTTTCCGAGATATTGTTAAATATATTAATACAATGTTCTGAGCATTAGTTGTAAAGAGATACTACTTAAGTTTTAATGCAATAATTCTCCAATGCCATTGAGTAATTAAATATATTATTATTATTATTATTATTATTATTATTATTATTATTATTACTAGCACCGCGTCTTACTACCCGTTCGGGTTATACGCACTTACGCTAATGTGTAATGGTAGGGTGATTATGAGATGAAATGGAGGACCTACAGTTTAACATGGGATCCGAACCACGGTGGAGGCCTGGCATTCCCCACATTCCCAAGTTGTGATTAATACACATCTTGTCGGAGGTGAAGGAAGGGTTTGGTAATCAGAATTAAATATAAGCCTCTCAAAAAGTTTGTTGTGTTTCCTTAAACCTCATAGGAGAAATGTTTGTATAACAATGATCTATCTCCATTTTAGACTCAATAGCCAATATTTACATTTTTTTATTGGTCAAAATTTATAAATGAGGAATTTAATAGCAATGCCATGGCATGAATATTTGCAACACCTAATAAAATTTCATAAATGTTAAAAAGTTGAAATTTTATTACGAAGTGTTGACCCTTGTTGACCCAATATTGATCTTTTTTATCTGTACAGACATACAAATGAGGGCATTAATTCTTTAAAAATAAAATTATAAAATTTAAAACAGAGACTAAAAAAAATGTACATAAGTATAGTGCAATTTATGCTTGGGTTTGCTAGTGTATATTATATCGTTTCACATATATTACGAGTTTTGGGTAAATATCTCAATTTTTAAACAATAGAGCAAGAAAGTCCATGTGGAGTTTCGTACCATTTGTTTTACTTTTGGGAAAATTAAAAATAGACTTTCTTGGAGAATTGGTCTACCTGTGAAGGAAGTTGGAACTATTCTGTTAGTTTGAAATTACAGCTGGCATCTTTATTCAGACTATTTACAGTTAAAATGGATGAAGGACCATATAAGCTGATCTGCATTTTGAGGAAACTTGAAATCAACAATTGCTTTTTGTGAAAATACACAACAAATGTCCAAATAACTTACTAAATGATTGCCAGAGACTGCATCATCCATATATCCAAAGCCGTATGGAATTAAAAGGAACCAACATTTAAAAGTTTGAATGCTCTTAGGTTGTAGTATCTTTACAGAATTAGAAAGCATTGTTAAATGATAAATAATAATAATAATAATAATGATTTCAATTTCCTTTATTATAGTGCTGGCCAACAGTCGTAGGACCTATAACAGGCCAGCACTGAAAGTACATAATTACCATACAAATACATATATTTACACAAGAAAATATGATAAATATAATGATTAATAGTTACAAAAAAAAAGTAATTAATAATGATAATAATAAAAAATAGCAACAATAAAAAACTAGAGAGTGGTTAAAATCAGTAACAAAATGCAAAAAATAAATCAGAATATTGTAAAATTTAGATATTATAGGCAGAACCTCTTAGTGACAGATTATTGATAAGGGATTTCCTTAAATAACTCTCTGAGTTTAGCTTTTCTTCTATGATAAAAGTCAAATTCGACAAATCTAGAATTGGTGCTATGGATACAATGACCTATAGGGCTTACCTTATAAGAGCTATTGAGAAAAAATAATTTTGGATTACGAGGAGCCTAGATGATCAAGGGCAAGTTTGCAATAAATTTTGCTATTGAATGTATTAAAAACAAAAAGGGCATCACAATAAAGTCTACGCGAGAAGAGAGTTTGGAGCTCTAAGAGGTTTAGAATTCTGTCATAATCATAATATATCATGTTACTAAAGTATTTATCATAGTACGCAGCGACAAATTTTCTTTGAGCATTTTCCAACCAAAGAGAGTCAATTAAGGTAATGGAATTCCAAGCAACAGTAGCGTATTCTAACTTATATCTAACCAGGGCGTAGTACAGACATAAAAAACAGTCAACTTTTTTAAATGGTGACGTAATAAATTTAATAAGTCCAAGTAATTTTAATGACTAGGAAATTACATGGTCAACATGATAGTGGAAAAAAAGTTTGTTATCAAGAAGAACACCAAGATCATTAATATAAAGGGTGCAAACTATGTTTTCATTGCCCAATTTATAAGTAAAAAATAACGGATTAGTTTTCCTAGTAAAAGTTATAGATTTGGTCTTAGATTTATTAATAGACATTCCATTTTCAAAAGACCATTGTATTATACCATTTATATCATTTTGTAGCTCTATACAATCTGCAATTGTTTTGATAATTTTAAATAATTTTACATCATCAGCAAAGAGTAAATAACTAGACGAGTTCAAATATTTACCAATGTCATCAATAAACACATTAAAGAGAAGAGGACCTAAATTATAACTCTGTGGTATGCCACGGGGGGCTAGAAATGTATTGTAGGTGTGTGAATCAATTTTAATATTGAATGATCTTTCATGCAAATAACTGCTGAACCAATTTACATAAGAGTGAGAAAGTCCAAAATTACCAAGTTTAGAGAGAATAATACTATGCTGACACAAGTAAAATACCTTACTTTGGTCAAAATAATAATAATGCATCAATCTTTAACTCAGTTTGCAGAAAGATTCACTAATTAAGATCTTTACCTAACTTAAGCTTTATTAACCAAACCTTGGTGACCATGGGAATTATTCCCTTTATGAGAAAATCCCCCAGTACTAGCCAGAAATCAAACCTGGGACCTTAAGGTCAGCAGCCAAGGTCTCTGACCCCTTAACTAAGAGGTTGATTACTAAATGGTTAAGTTATTTATATTTTAAATTTAAATTGATAAAACGAATATATTTGTTTTCTTAACAACTAAATATTAGGTATTTAAATTTCGTTTGAACTGTGTGATACTTGACTAAGTCCAAGCAAAAAAAAAAAAATCCAAACAAAAACTCAAAAACATATATATTGGCTGGATTGGAGACCAGAAAAGTAACTATCTTACACTAAAGCAATTCAATTCTCCTATGCATTAGTGAAAGTTAAAATAAAATGTGTCTGCGCCTTGCATCTTGCTGCAATGTTTCACGCCACCTCTATTTTTACAAGTTTATGAATAGTCATCTTAAGTTTGTGGATTTGACTCTAAGCTTCAGCTAAGAATTTTGCAATTGCTGCTCAAGTAAATGTCATAATTGTTAATTATAGAGAAAAGCTGTCATCTGTACAAGAAAATAAATAAAAAAGTGGGATAAAAGTATTTCTCAGGAAATATAATGTTATCTAACATTTGATAAAAATTTTCTACAACAACGATACAAATGTGAAAGGAATACATTGTATTCAAAATGTTTGAAAATCGGATGCATAAAAAAATTATTACTATTTTATGTTAAGCTTTCTCAGTTTTAATTATTTAAATGAAATAAATAGTGGCATACATGGGTTATGCATCTCCAGTTTTAATTATTTTTATCAATGAATTTATGTTGTTAGTCTTGAGTGCGGCGCGGCACAAACTCACGCATGCAGTTTTATATCTTCCCACTGAAAAAAAAAGAAATAAAAAAAAATTGAGATTGATATTGCAAAAATTATAGATCTCATATAAGTTTGTACTCATTGCATTATAAACATCTTTCATAAGTGAAAATCGTGCACAAATACAGATTCAAAATAAATGTATCTGAAACTAGACATAAAAATTGTGTGTGTTACAAGATGTTATTAAAATTCAAATAAGTAACAGTGCTCATACCCAAAGTTGCCTAAGGCAGTGGTTCCCAACCTTTTTAGCCTAGAACCTACTTCTGAGAATTGGATACTGGCTACACCACTCCTTCCCCTCCTACCCCACAAAGTTAAATGTGATTAAGCATGCTAAAATAAGCGAGAATAAACTTAAATTTATGTTAATTTGTAGTTTAATATTTAATTATTTCAAATTGAATAATTATTATTAATATGTATGAGTAAATTTTATAAATAATGACTAAGATACTTTAATACCTTTTAGGGAAAATATAATTACCCAGGAAAAATAGAATCGAGTTAAATGTTTATAAAAATAGGTAATCAAACATAATGTTAATATTATAAAACATAAAATATTTAGCTAAAGAATCTTAAATTTATTTTAATACTTGTTTCCTGTTACTATTAACATAATGCTATTGCTGTAATATTCATTAAAACCTAAACATCTCCCTAATTTAGGAAACATTGATCTAAGACAGTGAACTCGCGCTTAATTTGGTCACCATAAGTAGAGAGGTAGTGGTTTGAATTCAAATCGGGTGTGATGAAAAATGGTGTTTTCCACCATTTCTCCATCAACATTGGTGCAAATACATTTCCTTTACACTACCCTAATCTCAATTACCTGTTTGATAAAGTCATTACTCACCCTTGTGTTAAGCATACAAAAAAAAAGTATAAAATATTTTGGCAATACATTAAACATATTAAGGGCCAGTCTCATGACTACCAGATAAATATTGCTATCGGAAGGCTAAAGTTAGCGACCAAATAAAGGTTATCAGCCACTTTAATATTTCACACTTATTATGAACTGAATTTATCTGCTGGATAGTTATCTGAAGAATAAATTTTACGCAGAAAACACAAGGTTGGTACTTTTTTTTACTGGTGTGCACATATGTATAGCCCCTGATGCTACCGCTACTACCTGGCAAGTGGCTACAATGCTCAACATTTGTTAAGTAATGGTGGCTAAACGAGTGCGAGTAAACAGATGGCATCACTTGGACGCAGAAGCTAAGGCTAAGATGTCTTGCAAGTACTAATTTCGGTGCCTGCCAAAATGTGGTCAATAGTTGGGTACAATGTTTACAAAATTGCATTTATTGTACTCACATTTTGATAATTTGTTCTTATATAAATATAAATCTACAAATAGCCTGTCACTTTTTACAAAAGTGTGAATTAAATGTTCTAACTTTATAATAAATAGAGCCTGCCTCTACCTGTGCCTACTAAACATGTAAACCAAGATTTGAACCTAAAAACAGATTCTGATAGGCAAAACCTCATGAAAAACGTGTCACAAAGCAATGAC
This sequence comes from Timema californicum, assembly GCA_902141385.1. Classification (NCBI taxonomy): domain Eukaryota; kingdom Metazoa; phylum Arthropoda; class Insecta; order Phasmatodea; family Timematidae; genus Timema; species Timema californicum. The sequence continues at coordinate 113,475 of CABFOW010001233.1, read as the reverse complement.
CATTTTAACTTTCAAGTAAAAGTTATTGGGTACTTAAACCTTCCGATAAAAATGTGATGGATAAATACAGTTTATCTGGGAAATAAATGCTTTCTGCCAGTCATAAAATGCACTTTTAATTCACCGACTGGATAGAAATATTTATCTGGCAGATTAATATTTATCCAGGCGCTAAAAAGTAAAGCTTTCAGTCTTTAGGATTGAAGTTTTAGGTTGATAAACAAAGTTAAAAGTTGTACCGCGGGATACCTTGTAAAGTGGATAGGAATTTTGCCAAAGTTCTTTATCAGTATTGAGGTACCTACTTATAATTTTTACATACATGTTGCTTAATATTGGTATTTATTGTTAATATTAAAAAGTGATAAAATTATAGGCTATAATAATCATTATAAGCTTTTTGGACAGTATATAATATTTCCTAGTCATCTACCACTAGTTTATTCAAAAAGGATGTATACTCATAATAGTCCTAAGGCTATATAATTCTATATTTCCTTTATTGAAATCACCAGGTGGCTTTAAGTTTATAAATATTGAATCTTAGCTTCATTTTATAATTATTTAAAAATCTTATCTTGCATTATTATAGTTTTCTAATTTATTTCTTGCTATATTCACAAATGACTTCATTATCACAAGTACGGAATGTCAAACTCAATTCTTCAATACCTTCAATTCTTATTTCTATCCAGAAAATTAATCTTAAAAGCCTAATTTTTCAATACCTTGTATCTTATCTTTAAAAGTAAAGTTCTGGCATTGCAATAAAATATCCAAACTCGAAATTGGGTAGTTTTTCACTATGCATCTTAGTTTATTTGTTGTTTTATTCAATTGCATTAAACATTACTTTTGTCTTCTAGTGATCCTATACAATTCTAACAGGGTAATTTTTTTAAATAATTTTATTACTATCGAAACCAAGAAAAACAAGTCATTGTATCTCTAATCCCACAGTTTAAATACTATTATGTTTTAGCAACTAAGCCAAATGTGGCACATTAATTCCTTTCATTTATATATTTAAATCTAGGTTTTAAGCTTTGTCTCTTAAGGAGGTTATCAAACAAAGTAATTGGCATCATTTCCAAAATTTACCTCTCAATTAATTTGTTTCTACATTGTGACGAGGGCTATGGTGTTTAAAGTTAGTAAATCAATAAAAAATTAGAAATATATCTCAAATGTAACTGAACAAATCAAAATTTTAGTCTATTAATATGGATATTGTTGTAGTGTTTGTTAGATATTTAATGTTCTAGGTATATTTCAATGACTACTGTTTCTTGTAATACATTTTTAAAATCATCAACAGTGCAATGAAAGCTTACCACACATGTGTTAGATGTACCATGAATACTACAATGACACGATTTCCTGGGATTTTTGAAAGGTAAACTACTATTTATATATTATTTTAACTTTTTCATTTAATGTTGTTGATAAATTCAATATGGCATGGATATACTATGGATGTATATTTAACTTTTATGTTCTATATAATTTTAAAAAATCCACAATATCACATGGATTAAGCAACTAAAAAATGTATTGTTGAGACTACATGAGTCAACAGTATTTTGAATATGCATTCCCTACTTCCTCTTAGTCCCCAAATTAGCAGAAATAGCTACACAAACTTTAAAAGCAAATTAATTAGTAAATTTATTTTAGAATGGATGATAAAATTTACATGGATGTTAGACCCAAATGACTTCATTGTGTCGACGGGCCTATAAACTCTCACAATAATTCATGGATGCTTTAAATGGTTTTGTGTGATCTTAAAATACACTAAAAATATAATGTATGTCTCACAATGTAACAATAATAACATAATGTATACCTCTTAAGTTAGCAGCTTTTTGTATGATTGTATTTACTTCCTTTAGAGCATCAACTAACTCATGGTGGTTGTTAAAACGAATGTTGTATCCATGATTCAAATCTGCATTTACCTCACTCAGCTTGGAATACCATTTACGCATCTTTGTACTGAAACATTTAAATAAAATTTATCCTATCGCCTAAAAGTTAAAAAAAAATACTATTTTATAGTAGGATATTATGGATTACTCTGAATTTGCAATTGTTCCTTTCCACTACAATGTCCACTGATACTGTCTAAGAAGTATGCGAGAATGCAAACACTGTATAAAAATTATGAAACAGATGCAACTAACACCCATAGACTCATTCAAATTTGATAAAAGCAATTATCTTTAAAGTCCTTAACAAAGCGGCACTTGTACATTATAAGAATCTCAATACATTAGTAACCACAATAAATATTTATAGTGTAAGGTAACTATTAAAAAAAACTTAAGTATTGGTTCACTAATTATATTACAAACACACTACACAATATGGGATCATAACATTTAGCAGTCCTGAGTGTGTTTCAGCCAATTTGTTTTGTCATCTGATTTGGTAGCTTTTCAAGTCAGTCACCTATAGGGTTTGATTTTATTAAAGGTAAGAGTGGAGAATTGATTTGCATCAAATGGGTAAATAATCAACATTTTATAAATGTGTTTAATGTCTTACCTTGGATGATTACACTTTAACCATTTCTTATATAAGCTACATCATTGTGGAACCAAGCAAGACAAGCTTGTGATTAAATGGAAAGTACATGACCTCTATATAGGAAAATTGTTTAATCTTATTTGATATTTTATAATATTTAAAGACGAGAATGAAGCGCTATTAAAAGCATACAAAACCGATTAATTAAAATACAACAACAAAAACCAGTGACGACATGAAGGGAAATGGTGTTAATGTAGTTAAAATCTGACTTATCTTAACTTATCATTAAACCCTTTTAACATCTCTTACTGGCTGCAGTTATTGAATCTTTTATAAAAGTGTCTTCTCAATGTTGTATTCCTAATTATAGTGTTTATACCTCCAATTTAAAATGTACACTACTTACTCTCTGTAATGGCCAGGTTGCTTCTGACACTACATCTAACGGTCGGAGCGTCAAGCCCATGTGTAACTGTCTGGGGTTTGTGACGGGGTGCTAGTGGAAGGACGGAGACATTGGCAGACCTTGTAAAGCAGGTGTTTATTCTACAAAAACTACATGTGATGTTCTACAATACAAGGGTCGTAGAACAGAGATGAAGGATCCGCGTCCTTGAGCTTGATTTCGACTAGGTTTGTTTGTCATAACTAGATACTGGCCTAACCACATAAACGATACAAGTATTTGTTCCTCAACAGCGGTTCACACACAAGTCTGTCTTGGCCTCGTATAAGGAAATACAAGGCAAATGCCATCACCGAGACTTGAACCCGTGAGCCTAACATTGAGATATTGTTAACCTGTAGTACTATACGTCACGTACAAATCTAGACACTGACCCATGGTCTGAAAACGAGCGCGCTACTCAACTGTCAAGAGAAGAGAGAGCCCCTCCTTCTCGACCTCTATTTGATTAAATGTTTTGCCATAGTTTTCAAGACATGTTTCAAATAAGGGTTTTGCAATCACCTACATTCGAATACACACTCTCATGTTAAGAAAGCATAGCACTGATCCAACTCAAATTGACGGATTCTTTATACATAGTTTATTCACTTTATTACTATTTTGTAACCCTCAGCTCTTACAACTACCCGACCCACAAATTAAGTTATGAGAATACCATTCCAATAACTTAAACTACTAACTACTTTACCAAAAGTATAAACAATGGTTCCTATTACATATACTCATTTTGCTTGTAACAATGGTTTAACTCTACAATAAAAATAACATTATTAGTTATTTAATTACTACTCTACACTGTAAGCAATACTAAGCAGTGACCAGATATCCACATTTAAATTTGCTGCTAAATTTATTACCAAAGAGGAACATTGCTCCTATGATGTTCCCTCTACTCATATCCCATGTGGACAGGAGCCCACTGTATAAAATAACCAACCTATTGTACAGAACTACTGTAGTCCAAAATTGCTTTTATTGAAATTTCTAAAACATTACTCTGATCAATTAAGGAATGTAACCCAAAATCTGTCACTATTTTGAATTCATTTCCCAAAGAACAATTTTTCTTCCGTAATCGAAAATAGCCCCTGTAATTAAGGGTCGAACCTGGATTTCTTCATCTAGAGAACACACAACAATTAACCACGTTATTAAATAACACCACTGGAAAGCAAACATTATTAGTGTGGTACAACAACAAACAAAACATTAACATAAGTTTACTACATAAAAAAACAAATAGTTTTTGTTTAAACATGAAATTATCATTAATTAAAAATTTACTTCCAGCATGACATAACAACGATATTAATTTAATTTGTTGTCCAATTGTTTTCTTTTTAACGTTTTCCATATAAGAGCTATATTGCCCTTACATTGCACAAAACAAATAAAACACCTTCTCCTAAGGCTCTATATTTTTTCCACTGTTGCATATGTTGCACATTCCTTATTAAGGTTTCCTTAATCGGAGCTCATACCGATGAGACACACTACTTGCACTACATGATCACAGCCCTGGTAAGTAATGTCCGCACCAAATGGTGAAGGTTTAGGTGGTGTTGGACCCCCTGACCTGGCAAAGAATCTCCTCTACTTACAAAAGGTTTTAATCAATTCACATTAACAACTATGGACCTATAGCTGTAGTTTAACATTGACCTCACTAATTCACTCAAGAATTTGGTAAGGACCCTAAAATTCTGATATAAATTTCTTCTCTTGTCCTTTCTTCACTATCACATTAGTCAAATAAACCCAGTCACTCGGTCTAAAGTTGCTAATTACAGCTTTCTTGTCATGTTGCTTGGCTTGAGTCTTGAATGCTGTACGATTCCTTTTCGCAATTGTTTTCCATGTGTCTCGCAGTCGATCTGCCAAATCTAAAATGTGTGTATTCGAAATGTCATCTGGCAACTTCTTCCCAATGTATGGCGTCACCATTTTTCTTTCAAATATAATATGGTAGGGGGAAAGCTTGGGGCTTGAATGAGATCTGATATTGTATGCTGTCACCACAAAATCTAGATAACATTCCCAATTGTTTTGACTTTGATTAACATAATGATATAATATCTTCCCGATCGTGCGATGAACTCTCACAATGCCCATTTCAGCTCGAATAGTAAGCACTCTATCTTAAACATCTTACACATTTGAACCATTAATGCTGACATAAAATTTGTTCCTTGATCCCACAATAACTCCAAATTTAAAAATTCAATTAAAAACTAATGCTTTAGCGACTGTCTCTGCTTGCTGATCAGGGATCGGAACCATAACAATGTAATGAGAAAAATGGTCAAGAATGGTTAAAATATACTTATTCCCCTCCCCTGACTTAGGTAAGAGTCCTAATATGTCAATTCCAACTCTTTCAAAAGGAGTTGTAACCTCTGGGAATTCCACCAACTTTGCTCGTGTAACACCGGCTTTCGTCCTCCTTGCATAGCTAACACAGATGTTTATGTAGTTGGCAACATCAAGTTGTCTCGACGCCCACCAGTAGTGCTCCGCAATCTCGCGATTTGTATAGCGTTTCCCTGCATGCTCGGAAAGCACAGTATTATGGAATTCCTCTAAGACTTATTTAACCAATAATTTGGGGACCATTATTCTCAGCCATGAATTAGTTTTCCTATACAAGATTCCCTCTTCTTCCACGAACTAATCTTGAGTTTTCCAACTGTTACAGTCTTCATATACTTCCTGAGCTGTCTTTAGCTCGCCGTGCACTTCCAGAGTCAGTGCCTTTATCTTCCTTGATAACGCATCCACATTACCTTGGATAATTCATGGTCTATGAGTCACTATAAAGGTGTATTCACTCATCGTAACAATCTACTGGACAGATCTTTCAAACTCAACAACCATTTTAAAACTGAATGGTCTGTAATTATACTTCAAAATAATGTCCATACAAATACCATTTGAAGTGGGACACCCCCAAAAGACTCTTTCTAAGTAACACTATAGTTGATCTCGGCTGCCTCAAAGCATAGGCTATTGGTTGTTCTACACTCTATATCTTCTGACTTAACAAACACCCTATTGCAAACTTAGATGCGTCAGTACTCAGGATAAAAGGATGTCCAAAATCCGAGTAGGCCAACACTGGTGAAAAGGTCAATATCTCTTTTAGCTGCTTGAAAGTGTGTTTACAACTCTGTCCAGGCGAATGCGTGCCCCTTCCTTAACAATGTGGTTAGTGGTTTGGCCACCCTCGCATATTTAGGTACAAATCTATGATAAAAATTGCTTAGTCCGCGAAAACTTTGTGTTTCTTTCACCTCCCTAGGGGTTGGAAATGAGAAATCGGCACACCAAGGTAATGCTAGAACACTCTCGTGGCCGATATATCGGCTCCAGCTAAATCTTGCTGTGTAAGTTTATTTTTAATAACTAGGTGGCACCACAGCAAGGTATTCTAAATGTTTAGGTTTATTTCATACTGTTTTCCAACAGATAGCACCATTGGTCTGAGAAAAAATATTTATTTTAAACAGTTGAAATATGTTATGCTCATTGTTTACATCGTGGTGTAAATACGTTTCTAGTTGATGGTTTTTCCCTTATTTCTTATTTATATAAATATATTTGCTTCTTTTTCTTACTAGTTTTCTTTTTATATATTATTTATTATATTTTTGTTGTTTTATTCAAAGTTTATTATTTTTAAGTGTTGTTTAGTTGAAATATTTTAGCTAGGCAATGGCTGGCTCATGTTCTAGGCTAAATGACTCTGACATTTTAGACTATTTAGATATTATTGACAGTGACAGCGACTTTGTGAATAACAGTGATTCTGACATCACTAGTGACGATGATAATTTGCCATATCTTAGCGATCCAGCTGTTCATAGCATGTCTGACAGTGATGAGAAGGATATGGATGATAAAGACTACAGGGATATTGTCACCTGAGCAACCTCTTCCTCTCCCCTTTACATGATTTTACAAAATGCTATGTAGTTCATAACCAAAATAAGCTACAAACACCAAACTAGTATCAAATTTTACAGAAATAAATTCTCTTTCTTGTAGGATGACTGATGAATAAGGAAGACAAGGAAATAATAATAATTTTTAGCTCTGAATTAGAAATTCTAATTTAATTTTCAAAATTTTCAAAATTTAGATTTTTTTTGCAAAATAACTGTAGTATAATAATTTATTTAATTTTTTCTATAACTTTCAATGTTTATAGTATAAGTGTGATTTTTTTTATGTATATAAGCTAAAAATGTTTTTTATGAGAAAATTTAAAATGTTTAGAGGTAAATATGTGAAAATTGGCCTGAGTGTTTTGGCTCAGTCTAGTGAAAATGCGCTGGGTGCAAAAGGGTTAAGGAAGTTGGCACACAGTTGAATTTGCTACAAGGTAATAGTACTCCAAGAGGGTACAATCAGCAAGAAGTCACACGGGCCTCTAACAAATTCTCAGGAGTAAATTTACAAAATCAAATGACACCTACCAATGCACACATATATTAGATTAGGCCAGTCAGTGTGTTGTTATCAACAGCGTTGATTGACATCTTAGATGTAAAAGGCGATTCTCATGTGTGCAGACTATTACTAGTCAGGTTCCAAAACAAGTTGTATCACAGAAGAGCTTGCACAAAGGCTTTTTTTACAACAAATTAGAAGTTTCTCTTCTATCTCTGGCATAGTGCAATCAACAATTAGAATGTCTTACATTGTTCAATACGAGATAAAGTCTTTCAATGCTTACACAGCTAGTTTAGACTTTCTAGTGTTGTCCAAAATCACTTAATATTCATACCAAATACATACATAGACTTTTGGGTGTTGGTCAAATTAGTAAGTCAAGAGGTACGCTCATTTTTCAAATAACAATTTTGGGTTGGATAATCTCAAACAAGATTGGTCTGAAAGCTTCTTTAGAGCAATACTCAACTTCAGTGACACATTCTGTCATTTACCAGGGCAGATAACCTTTACTGACAGTGTCAACAGTTCTGGAAGTTAAGAGGACTTTTCTACCACCTCATGTCACTCTAGTGAGGAGTTAGTGGGTGAGGAGCATTTTAGGAACAACACCAGAAGAAATTCAGATGGATATTTTGTAATTAAATTGCCAACAAAGGGAAAAAATCAATCAAGTAGGTAATTCCATGAATAATGCAGTAGAATGATTCCATCAGTTAGAGAGGTGGTTTTCAAAAAGACCCAGAACTCAAATACACTTATGCAAGCTTCATGAATAAATATAAAAACTTACATCATATGCATATAGTCTCCAAAAAGAAAATTGACCACCTTTAGGAAACTAATGTTATCTACCACATCACGCTGTAATGAATGGGAGTAAAAGTACAACAAAACTTTGCGATGTGTTTGATGCATTCGCAAAGTACTGAACAGGTGTTTCTCTTAATGATGTACTTATGGTCGGGCCAACACTACAAGACCTATTTTCAAACATAATTAGGTTCAGATTACACAAATTTGTCATGACTGCTGGAAATGCTAAAATGTATAGACAGATATAAGTTGATCCAACAGATACTCATCTTCAAAGGATCCTCTGGTAAGATAACCCTGGAAAATCTATTCAGATATTATGTCTTACAACAATCATATATGGCACTCCTTCAGCAACAACTTGCTCCAGATGAACAACATGACTTTCTATTAGCCTCCCGGGTAATATAGAGAGACTTTTATGTAGATGTTGTGATGACAGGTGCAAACTCTTTATTTGAGGCAATGATACTTCGATGGCACCTCAAATAAATGCTTCAACATGGAGGGTTTCAAATGAGGAAATGGTGTTCAAACAATTTAGAGATATTAGCTGATCTCGACAAAGAAATGAGACCAACACAGCATGGGCTTCAGAAGGGTTCAGAAAAGTTTATCAAGACATTAAGCATATTGTGAACTCTCATTTTATATTATTTTAACTATTCAATGAGACATTATTCATTAAGACAAGACAAACTTGTGTAGACGTGTTTAAAACGCACTGTACTTTCAGACATAGTGCGCATTTTTGAGCCACTATGGCTTATTTGGCCAGTGATGCTCAAGGCAGAGGTTTTCATGCAAAAATTGTTGCAGCTCAAGAAACGATGGGATGGCCCCTTAACCACAACTCATTTCACAGAATGGATTAAATACAAGGAGGAGTTAATTCAATTCAATCATCTTCATGTACCAAGAAGCGTCCTAATTGGTGAACAGCAATCTGACAATCAAACACATGGATTTTGTGATGCTTTCAATGGTTGCCTACAGTGCTTGCATTTATATCAAATGAACAAATAATGCAGGAAATACCAGCATAAGTATATTGTGTTATATGGTATGGTCTGACTCAACCATAGTTTCGGTGTGGCTGAATACTCCATCCACCCACCCAAAGGAAAACATTTGTAGCTAGCCGGGTGCCAGAAATTCACGCATGGACTTAAGAATATAAAGTCTCAAGACAATCCTACTAATTATATATAGAGGGGTATGATACCCAAACCAATAATGTATGCAGAATTATGGTGGCATGGGGCCACATTGATTAGTTGAACACGGTTCTACACCACCCTGCAAATTAGATGATTCATTCGACATACCAAAAAGGCGTAAATTATTCGAAATCCAAATGATAATCACTAAGCGTCAAACCTGTATTGACAAGTATCCGTCATTGATCAAATTTCAGCAAATAGCAACTTATTGTTTCCAGGAAATTTTCAATTTGAAAACATCTTCAATTACCCAACAGACAAGACAGCTAAATCATGCGCTTACCCATTGGATTAAGCATGTTCAATGAAATGAGTTTACGGATTGCATCCGAATCTAGTTAGTCCAAATAGTAAACTCAAAACAATAGGGAATTATCAAAGTTGGGGGCAGAAGTGAGAAGGCCTCAACACAATACAATAAAAAATATTCAAATGTCTTACCCACCAAAAATCAACTAACATACTTGATTGTACAACGTCAACACGTGAAACAAATACACACGGGTCCACAAGCACTACTTGCAGCCATATGACAGGTCTCTTGATCATTAAATGTTCATAATTTAATGAATCAAATGTTTCAACCTCAACCCCAGTTCTACATTTCAAATCATGAATCAGCTACCACAGCAAAGATTACAACCAACGCGACCATTCTTACACATTGGAGTAGATTAATGTGGTCCAGTGTATATTAGACCTAATCGTCGACATGGAAATTTATGTAGCAGTTTTTATATGCTTCACAACGAAGGCAGTTCATATAGAGTCAGTAAGTGACCTGAACACCGAAGGTTTCCTTGGGGCCTTTAAACATTTCAGGACTCATCATGGGAAATGTTCTCCTTGCCTCTATTAAGATAATGCTACAAACTTTGTGGGTGCCAAACGTGAACTTCAAGAGCTTAAAAATCTTGTTACATCTGAACCTCATCAACAGAAGATAATGGAATAGTTTACAAAGGACATCAAGTGGCATTTTATTCCACAACGATTCCCTAATTTTAAAGGAATTTGGAAATTGGCAGTTAAGTCAGCAAAATATCATCTCAAACTCATAGTAGGAATAGGTTCTTTACCATGTGAAGAAATATACACTTGTCTAACATTAATAGAAGCTTGTCTTAGTTCCCGACCTTTAACTCTCATGTCCTCTGATCCTAATAACTTGTCCTCTCCTCACCAGAACACTTCCTAATCAGAGATGCACTCACCACCTCGGTAGAACCAGATCTATGAATATTAAATGTGAATAGACTCCAGATGGCAGCAAGTGCAACAGAAGATGCATCACTTTTGGACTCGATGATCGAGGGAATATCTCACCCAGCTCCAGAAATGTGCCAAATGGTGAAAGGAGCAACTAAACTTGAAGGCAGTGGATATGGTTTTCTTCCGAGATGACAACTTGTCGTCCTGCAAACAAATATAGATCGCATCGTCCAACTTCATCCTGGAAGCGACATGTTTATACGAGTTGCCACTATTATAACATAATCGACTGTGTCAAAGAGAGTTGTTGGAAGACTGTATACTCCCAATGGAAAATGACACACAATAACAAAACATATTATATCTTTTTTGCAACTACGAGTTGATTTTATTTGTTAAGAGCTATTTTATCTACATATATTATTCATTGTATTTTCAAGACTGCAAATTAGTTCAAGCATTTGTAAAAGTAACCAAAATCATTAGAAAAGGAAACAAAGTAAGCAAAAAGTGATAATTTTCATGCTTTAAAATGTTTAAAAATTAAGGATATGATTAAATGAAGTGCAACTAGTAAACTGATCAAATTATTTGCTTATGTATGTGATGGTCACAATAATATTATAGTAATAAAATGATAACTATGTATATATTATTAATGGTCTCTTCATCACTCCTTATAGCCCTTTGATCTACCCACTATATATATATATATTTTATTTTTTAAACTACTTTATATACTTATACATCAATAGGACTATAAAAATATCAAGCAAATATGTGACAAATGCAGTTTGTTTATTAAGAAAAATAAACAAAAAATATCTATCGCAGAAAAGTTGGTAATAATCATGTAAATTATTTTATAAGTTCTACTTTATTATACTTTATATTTTCCTTAAAAAAACACATGAATAGGAAAAAGTACTATGATTAAAAAGATAATGGAATGAAAATTCTTATTGACTAATGTGGTTTATTTAATTTGTAACAATATACTAAAACATTTATTTTTTCTGCTAAAAGTTGATAATAAGATACATCTTCTTATCTAAAGTGTCCTGGATAAGTTCTGCTTTTTTACAACTATTATTATTATTACTATTTATTATTATTAGCACCGCGTCTTACTACCCGTTCGGGTTATACGCACTTATGCTAATGTGTAATGGTAGGGTGATTGTGAGATGAAATGGAGGACCTACAGTTTAACGTGGGATCCGAACCACGGTGGAGGCCTGGCATTCCTCACATTCACAAGATGTCTTGTCAGAGGTGAAGGAAGGGTTTGGTAATCAGATAAATCTGTGCCGGGACCGAGGTTTTTACAACCATCATTCCTTCAAGCATTGATTGAGCAACCTTTGCTCCCAAGATCATTTTTGCCCAAAGCTTTCTATAACTTTGAATGTGCTTATTCAAAAAGCTTGTCACTGGTTTTTTTTCCTCATTTTTTTTATTCTTTTCAGATCTTATATTTTTTTCAATACAGTATTATTGCTTTTTAATTTCTATTTCACTTTCTTCTGCCATTTAGGCAAACTACTTTTCTTCTTCTTTTTTCTTTTTCAAGTTCAATCACTACTCTAGCTTTTTATCCTTTTAACCTAGACTTACTAATATTATAAAGAGGAAAGATTTGATTTTTTGTTTTTTTGTTTGTAATGGATAAACTCAAAAACTACTGGACCGATTTTAAAAATTCTTTCACCAATATAAAGCTACATTATCAGTGAGTAACATAGGTTATATTTTATTTTGAAAATTTAATTTATTCCTCATTACAAACAAAAAAACAAAAATCAAATCTTTCCTCTTTATAATATTAGTGTAGAAAATAAAGTGTTTGTCTGTGTGTTTGTTTGTTTGTTTGTGTGCGATGCCCAGCCAAATCTACGGCACGTAGAGATCTGAAATTTTTAACATAGGTGTACATGAGGGAGTCTAAATGCACCTCAAAGCAGGATTTTTAACTAGCTTTTTAATTAGGCTATTTCTAACACAATACCACAGTGGGTCACGGGCAACGACGTGTGGGATTGCTAGTGTGTCATGTAGGAATAGGTGAAAGATCTTGCCAAAAACAGTAGGTCGTGGTGATTGGGACTAATTATGGTTTTTTCCGTAGTTTTTTAAAGCATATTAAAATTAATTTGTGCATTTAACATACACAATGACATGGATGCTTTGTCATCAGTCAAAATTCTACCAGATTGAGAGAAACCTCTCTTAACATCTCCACTCCACAGAGTCAAACATACCTTTATTACCTCTGCACCATTTGGACACTTCAACATCATGCCACATGTTTGAGATTAATGTATGTTTTCCAGTATGCATCAATTGAAGATTCTTTATGTGCTTCAAATTTTATGAAGGTAGCGTTTTCCACTCATCTTGAAGGATGTCAGTGAGAATATCTATGGGAAGAACCTTAACAACCTTTACAATATTCGTATAGCTGCAATTCGAGTTTTTCTGCTTAGGTCGCAGGAAATGCATGTGTTTAAGAAAAGATGCAATTGTTGATATAGATAATGATCTTTTACATAAAAGATGTTTACAACTAGAAATACAATTTTGCTATACACCCCTTAAAAACAGAATTACTTATTTTATGGCAAGTCTTTCATATAAGCTTCCACTTTGCTGCAAGCCACTATGGCTTTTAATAGAAGAAGGTTTCCTGATTGAAAGATTTATTCCTTATCTGATAATGATGAGCATGATGTCTTCAGTTTCTTTAATAAGTCTGCTGCTTTCTTGTTGGTAGGGTTTGCAAGGCCGAGTTTTTTCAGTTCATCATACAAAATATGAATGAGCGGTTCTTGCTTTTTAAATCTTTTAGTGAATCCTGTAAACAAACCAGCACTTAACATGACTTGTTTGTTTATTTTTTCAGGAATGAGCTGATAATTTTGAACATTCTAGTTGACACTAAGGCTGCACATTTTTTGGGGGTAAAACTCAAGAAATATTTCTATAGAGGAGTTTGTTCAGGCAATCACAAGAATCTCTCAAGGTCGGCCACCTTGATGGCACATTCTTCAATAATTTATTCTTTGGCACATTCCTTTCTTGATGTACTTTGGTGTAATCTTCCCATCTACTTGTAAAACCGTAATAGCAATATTTGAACATTCCTCTCCCAATTCATTAAGACCCTTCAAAAAAGCATTATGAACCACATATATGTTACATGTGCCATGTTAATGAGGCCACTACCTCTAACATACAACACTTCTTCATTAACTAGTCTCTGCACATTTGTATTGACAGTGGGTCCATCGCTTCCTAACAACATGCAATTTAAGGTTAAATTTGACATTTTAAAGTTCAGCAATATACGCTTTGATAGTTCTTTTGCAGTCACATGACCTAAGAAGAGAGATTCAAGGTGCGTAGCTTGTATTTTTTACATATTTTTAGACCAAAATCTTATTAATATAGTTCTTTATCATTTTCTTTATTTGTTGTCTCATCAAATTGAATATTGTAATATGCACCCTGAGCATCTTTGATCATTTGGTAAGAAAATAAGGACCTAATGTTTCCGTAATTGGATAAATCACTTTAGTTTTCGATAAGGAAACCGATCAAGTACACTCTGTGGAAACATAGACGGAAATATATCATTTATTCAATTGCACAAAGTATCAGAATAATTGCTAGCAACAGTTTTCACTGCCTACATTAATTTTGATCTAACTGCACTGTCTTTTAAACTGTAAAAAATCATTGCACCTGTAGTACTGATTGACTCTGATACATATAAGGATGATTAAGATTTATGGTTATCATGTATAGTAGCTGCAGCTGGTCCAATTCTTGCTGAAAAATGTAGATGAAGAGGTGACATCTTTGTTGAAACATTATTTTTATGTTTCACAGACTGAAAAGTTGCACTCACAAATAACACAATAACCTTGATCTTCAGTTCACACTTAAAAATGAATTTTAGTCTAGTTTTCTCTGTTTAATGAAGATTCTTTTTTGAAACTAAACAATTCCCACAAAAAATCACCAAAATGTCTTGTTCACAATAGGTGTATTTGTAATTTTTTGTTTAGTGATTATGACAAACTGTTGTAAAGCTTAGGTATTATTGTGTGTTGGTATTGGTTACTAGGTATATTCAATAGAGTCTTAGTACTTTTTTATAGCCGTGTTTCTTAGGATCTTACTATTGATTGAAAATGACTATTATATTACATGGTAACTAATATAGGTGATAAATAAATTAGCAATATTATTTTCTAGCTTAATTTGCTAATATTTAAAAAAATTATTTGAGGTATTTAACGTGCACTTTCTTAAACGACTGATTATATCAGCACATGACTTATAAACTAGCTTAACTCTAGAACAGATGCAACATCCAGCACCCAGTGGTTAATTCATCACTGTGAAAGAGGAAACCCAAATTTCACCAATGATAGATTTTTTGGCCATGCTAGGAATTGAACTAGGAACCCTTAGATCAGTAGGCAGACATGCCACCCACTGAGTTAAGGTGTCAGACGATTTACTAAGAAGAAAGAATTGCACTAACATGTTATCCATCATCCGAGCATCCTCTGCTCTGACAACCAAACTACGAATTAGTCCTGAGTGGTCAGCCATTTCTGCACCTAATCGTAGTCTAGCTTCTTTCAAAGCTATCACCTTTTGCATTAACTCTTCCAATCTTCTGTATTGCAGTGGGAACCCCGCCACAACCTGTACTTGTATTACAAAAGCATAGCCAATGAGTCCAAAACTGTTTGTTACAAAGGATATTTAATATAATTAATAGGCCAACGAACAATTAATGATTAGATATTAATTTAAATTAGTTAAAAATGAAACCTATAAAGAAGAATCGGACCCAGACCTTTGGCTTAGTGTGCCATAGATCCACCCCTCAGCTATCCAAGATTTGTCCCGTACTCAGGGTTATTCTTCAATCATATTTTAAGGCCGAGTCAGTGATAGACATGTTGAAATTGTCAGCTACATTCAAGCATTAAATTGATAATGTGAGCTATAAGATACCACAGCCAAATGCAACTCAGTAGGGATGTTATGCCGCCAAATACATAATTAATATTAGCACCGCGTCTTACTACCCGTTCGGGTTATACGCACTTACGCTAATGTGTAATGGTTAGTGATAGTGAGATGAAATGAAGGACCTACAGTTTAACGTGGAATCCGAACCACGGTTGAGGCCTGGCATTCAAATACATAATACAAGATATAATTAATGAAAATTTAAGCAATGATTGCAAATCATTATAGTTACGAGAATGTCCATAATGAAGAAACAACATTACAATTAGTTGAAAAATAACACCTGGATGTGGAAATCGAACCTGGAACCTTTGGCTTAGCGCGCCAATATATTACCACTGAGCTATCCAGGATTCCTCCCATGCCCATGGTCATGCTTTGCTCATAGTTTAAGGATGAGTCTGTGATGGACGTGGTCAAATCGTCAGATACATATGAGCGTTCAATTAATAATGCGAGCTATCAGATACCACAGCCATTTGTGACTCGGTTGGGCTGTTATGCTGCCAAGTATACAATACAGGATTGTAATTAAAGTGAGTTTAAATAAAAATTAACACCCGGTTGCAAATCTATGTAACCACGGGAATTTCTGTATGGAATAGACCACATTTAAATTAATATAAATTAGTTGAAAAATGACACCTATACATGTGGATCAAACCTGAAACGTTTGACTTAGGACTCCAGTGCTCTACTGCTGGTGGCGTACTAAGGTGAATCCTTAGTATATGCTACATTTTCTTGTACAATTCAATCTACTTGTTTCCACATCCATCTAAATTATCCTACCCATCTTCTTGGGATCCTTTAATTTACATTTTTATTTATATTTGCTCGCCAAGGACGATGATCCTCGGCGGGGATAATTGTGTTGATGTCTCTGCTACAACTATAATGGCTGTCAACTGGGTTACACCTCCAGTGCCTTGTACATCCATCGTCAACACACGTATGGTAGTGAAGACTAATTGACCCGGCTTGGTGTTGTCAAGAGGGTTACACATCCAGTGCCTTGTACATCCATCATCAACACACGTGTGGTAGTGAAGACTAATTGACCCGGCTCGGTGTTGTCAAGACAACAATGACGCAGTGTATCAAAGATGATGGTCTATGTGCTAGATCGCAGGTTCATGACCCAATGCTGGCATCAGCTTTCGACATACTGTGTTGCTATGCTGAGGTGGAAGAATAGTATGACGCAAAATTTGTCCCAATTTTCTCAGAGTCAGTCCCCTTTTAAACTCCTTGATGAAAAAGGAAGTGAAATTTGACTGGGAAGAGGAACATAAATTCTTCCTTAAAGAAAGCTTTGATTTCCCCTAAAGTTCTCAGGGTGCCCGATTTGTCCAAACTATTCAAACTCAGGGTGGACGCTTCTTCCATTGCACTTGGCGCGATACTGTACTAGTGCTATACTGATGGAGTTTTACCTGTGGCTTTTGCAGGCAAAACTCCGAATAAAGTAGAAAGAAAGTATAGCACCTACAATAAGAGTGTCTAGGCTGTGCAAGGAGAGGAAAAATTTGTGGACTCTCTTGAGCAAAGGGAGTTGGAGATTTTTAATGATAATATTGCTATTGTTTGGATGTGGAGCAATCTTAAACAACTTGGGAAGATAGGCGGTTGGGTTTTGCTCCTCTCTCAATTTAAGTTCATTACCCATCATATTTAGGTTGAGGACAATATTGATGTGGATATTCTTTCTTGCGTGAATGAAGGATTAGATCATATTGCTCCTTCTGAGGAGAAAGACCATGTTATTTTGATTCATTCTATCCCTGAGTCTTTTGTTTCAATTAGACAACACCAGAGAAGATCCATATGTTATTGATGTTTTAGTTAAATTGGAAAGGGGAGAAGAGGTTGGAAGGTTTTTCATACATAAAGGACTTCTTGTCTCCTCAGGTCCTAAAAGTAAAAGTAGGAAGATTTTTGTGCCAATAAAGATTAGGCCTATACTGCTAGGCTACTTTCACAGTTATGTTTTTGGTGGACATCTAGGTGTTCTCAAGACCCATACAAAAGTTACTAAAGAGTTTTTTTGGCCCAACCTATATAAGGATGTTAGAGACTGGGCGAGAAAATTTGAAGCCTGTCTCATGACTAAACCAACTCAGAGCACGCGTTTTGGGTTTAACTCAGCCGATGTAGCCTAGCGCCCATTGGAAAAAGGTTTCTGTCGATTTTGTTGGGCCTGTCACCCTCTCCTCTTATGGTAATGTCTGTATTTTGGTTTTGGTCAAAGCTTTCTCGAAGTTTGTAAATATGATTCCTCTTAGGAACATAAAGAACACTACTACTGCTCACACTCTGTCTAGAAGGGTTTGGGCTGTCTTTGGTGCTCCTCGCATACTAGTGAGTGTTCATGGTCCTTGTTCTAGGTCTAAGTCCTTCTTGAACATGTGTTTTTCCTGGGGTATCAATCATGTTACCACTGGCCCTTAAAATCTGTCTCCTAACCATGTTGAGAGCTTCAATAAGAACCTAAAAGTAAAGTTGCAGTGACTATTTATCATAGTGAATCCCAAGCTCTTTGGGATAGTGAGTTGGATTTTTTTTTGAACCTATCGTTCAACTCTGGGTTGTATGCAACAACTAGAGCATCTTTGGCATTAGTGCTTCTGGGTAGGAAGCTTAACAACACACTTTTGGCGGTGTGAGATGTCGACCCTCTGATAGGTGACTATGTGTACTCCCCTTGTTTTGAAAGGTTTAAGCTTGCTTTTCAGAATCTGAGACAATCACAGAAGATAGTCACAGCAGTATAGCAGGGGTCATCGCCCTGTGAGTTTTGTAATCGGGGATAAGTTTCTGTGTGAATGTTTTCCCTACAGCTAAGCTGGTAATGAGGTGTCAGCTAAATTATTGCCCAAGTGAAGTGGTCCATGGATCGTGGATGTCTTTCTTACCCCTGTTTCGGTGAGTGTAAACAACCCAGGGGAAATACAACACGCACATGTCAGTCGATTGAAAAAGTGTCTCTGTAATTGTAACAATTTAATGTAGCCCATTAGGCTCTTATTTTTGTCATCACATAAATATCTGATTTGATATATAGTGATTAATAATTTGTTCTAAATTCAACATTATGGGTTATTCTGTCTCTTCAAGACTGACCCAGTTGACTGTAGGAGATGTTACTTGTTAGTAGCATACTCGTAAATGTATATTAATAATAAATAAGTTATTATTAATGGATTTCCAACATACCTCCGTTTGACCTTTGAGGCCATGTGAATTATTGTTATTACCTTTGAATAAACCATTCATGTTAATTAAATCTTTACAATGTTTTACCTTTTTGAATCTTCCTTGGTTTCCACCCACCCACCTTTTTGTCTACCCGTGGTCGTAGAAAAGAGGTAGTAGAGCGGGTGGTAACAAAGTCATAGAATGGTGACATTCCTAGTTTTACAGATTTAACCAGATTCTCACTGTAAAAGCTTGAACAGTTATTAAACGAAATTTCGTCCATAGTAATTGAAGTTTTGCAATCAACAAAAGATTGAAATTGAGACTGAAAATTTTTGTTAAGAATTTGGCATGTTTCTACCTCAAAATTTTCTTTACTTTGAAACAAGTTTAATTGTTGGCATTGTCATCTCCTGCATATATTTTCCTTGATTTTCTTTCAGATGAGTCAACAAAACCTCTGGGAGAGTTTTCTCTTAATACTTTAGCTTTCTCTTCATAGTTTTTAAAACTTGCTCTCTCATTGACTATGAATTTGTCTAGCGACTCAATAAGGTTACAGCATGTTAACAAGTCTATGGTAGGTTTCTGTAAGCTAACACTTACTTTATAAAATCTTTCCAAAATATCATGACAAAGAACACACATAAAAACAGATTCAAACTTAATAAATTTCTTTTGCAAAGCTTTTGCCTCTCGCCGGGAATCAAGTTTGGCTTCAATATTCTCGGATATATTACCCAAGATGCACAAAATGTTGTCATAGTTGGTGAACAGTGCTTTCACAGAAATTATAACGCCATCAAAGTTACATCAGCAACAACTATGTTTATTCCCTACAACCTATTAAAAAAATGTGTACTATATAGCAAGAAACATAGGAACTTCATCAATGATGAGCCTACCAGCACAGCCATGCATCAAAAGCAGGAAAATATATTCCTAAACTCCAAAAAATTATTTAGAAAAAAAATCACATAAATAAGGGAATAAAATGCAATTTTTGAGGTTGCACAAGATTGTTCATAATGGTTCAGGAGCGGGGGCCAGAAACCCTGAGCCAGAGAGGGCCTGGGGCTTCAGCCCCTGTATCACCCCCCCCCCCTCCCCTCTTAATCCGGCACTGAATTAGATTATGATTCAGATAAGAGTGATGCATTGAGTAGTCTCTATACTTCTGAGTGGCAGGTGCTTCTACCACTAAGATGGAGGCCTAAGTTCTATTCTCTCACTCTCAAATTCCACGGTGGCCAAGTGCGGATATTTGTAGCGCACTTAGGTGGATCCTTAATACATACTATAATTTCTAGAACAATTCAACCCATATTTTCCCACATCCACCCATACTAGCCCAACTACTTTCTGGAATGCTATAATTTACATTTCGATTATTCTACTCATGTTCACCACATTCTTGATCTTTAGTAATGTTATTCTCTATTCTTCCACTACGAATGTTGATCCTCGACGAGGAGAATTGCACAGTGTGTCTGCGGCAAATAAAGTGGTGGTCGCCTGTGCTATGCAGGGTACTCGCTGCCTCTGGTGCATTGTACATCCATCGTCAGTACCCGTGCAACAGTGAATACTCATTGAACTTGCTCGATGTTGCCAAGACAATTATGACACAGCGCATCAAGCTGGACGATCTGTGTGTCGAATCGAAAGTTCACGGCCCAGCGCTGAAACATTGCAACTTTCGACGGCCTGGGTTGCTATGCTGAGATGGAAGAATTGTACAAGCAGCTACACATTCTGATTGGACGCTAAAGACGTCATTCTTTAACCCTCAGCCACTGGCCGTACACCATATTCCTGCTGAGCTGAGGTTAGAGTCTGTTAGGATCTTAACATTATTTTCGTTGATAGAGAAAGACGTATTGTGGGTTTCATAAATATAGTACTAATAGCAGCAATGAGATCTGACCATTAAAGTGTAATCGCTGTATCATGATTTTGGTCCACAAAGAGGAAAATATTGGAAGTAGTGTACAAGTTAAAATGCATCCTCATAATCCAAGTTAGCATTTATCCTCCTGTATGAAGTCAAGACATTTTGGTAGGAATGTAAGAATGTTATGTTATTTTGTTCTTGTTTGTGTTCTCGTCAGAGGAGCCGCTTGATTGAGATTTGATTTTTTTTTACTATAGTATTTAGCCTTTCCATGATGGATTTAGGGAGATATTGTATGCAAATGCCAAGGAGAGCAATTTTTATGTAATCATTTTGAGACATGCTGGATTAAAGTATTTAATTTGTGACTCGTCTAGTCAAGTTGAGTGCACCTTGAGCACAATTAATGATTGTTTCTTTGATAGCAAATAATTTGTTTGGTTAGCGTAAGTAGAACTCATCCAGTTCATGGTTATTTATTGTCATATTCCTGTTTCTATCACTAGTAATCGTGTCTCTTTAAGTTCTTTATAATTCCTCAAGCCGGGCCATGTATATTGAGCACGCTTCTTGGGCATTGCTCAAAAAAGTGATTATTTTTTACTAGGTGTATGGATATATTCTATGTAATTTATATTGTGCCATTAGCGCTTGTAGTTCTTGGCTTATGCATATTATAGGTAACTAATCTTGTTACCAAGTGGGTTTGTTTCTTGCTTTGTGAATTATATAGCTATGTGGAGGTCTCTTACAATGTTTAGGTTAAGCCTTTAAGTTAATCTAGTTAAGCTTACTCTTTAAGAAGGTGTTTTCTATTACTGTATCTGTTATAATAAGCCTATCAGTCCAGAAAACTGTAAGTTTCAACATAATTCAATTAGGACACTTAAGATCATTTACTATAACATTATCATTCCATGCCTAGGATAAATAATTTCATTATAAGTTTCAATGTTATTCAATTGAGACCCTTAAGGTCCAAGTCACAGATGGCTGTGGTAGCCTATCTGATAGCTTGTTTTATCAAATGAATAAGCATGTGTAGCTGATATTTCCACACATCCATCACAAATTCAGATTTAAACTATAAGTGAAAAATTACCTTAAACATGGGTCAAAGCCTGGATAGCTTAGTGGTAAAGAAATGGTGTGCTAAGAAAAAGATCCTGGGTTTGATTCCAGTACAGGTGTCACTTTTCAACTAATTTAAATTAAATGTAATGTAGTCTCCTCCATACGGACATTCCCGTAATTACAATGATTTGCAACCTTGTGTTGATTTACTTGGATGTTGTTTTGTAGAATAAATATAATTATATTCAATATGAAATAATATTTAAAATAATAAATAGTGATAACAAAAATACACATTTGCATCATTAATTAGTTTAATCTGTCACCTGCACATGTTCAAGATTGAGAAAAGCAGCAAGTGACTGAATTAGCTCTCCGGCCAAAACTATGTCTTCAGTGTTGATGACAAGTCGACCATCAGGAAACATTGTCACTGTCAATTCACTATTGTTGCGCAGAGAGAGGAATGATACTTTCAATTCAAAGGACACTTCTAAGTCCTCTGACAATAAAAAGTTCTGGTTTAGCCACATTGCAATCTGTAACAAAATTAAGTTTTTCCTATTTTCCAAAATGACTCATAAACCCTTTTAAAACAACACTAAGCAATACATAGTTTAACATGAAAAATATAATATTAGTCTAAGACTTTACACTTCTAAAACACAAATAAGTATTTGACTGAACTGTAATTTGAAAGAATTTCACTGTCATGTGTTTGTTGAAGAACTTGCCACCCTTATACAACAAGAAAACAAACGTTTAACTTGAAACATAATAGGTATTAAAATCCTACCAAATAAACATGGGTTTAAATAGAGTATTCAAACCCTAATTAAGTATATTTAGTAATCAATACTAACATTGAAAGAAATACAAGTGGTAAGAAAAAATTAGAGACTAACATAATCATAACTGATTATATAAATATTGATTTGTAAACCAGTCAAGACAACTTTAACTTAGTATTGCTACGTTTTTGAGATTAAAATAAAAGCTCATGAAGCCAAGTGAAAACACAAAGAAACCGTTAAAGATTTTCGAAAAATGCAAATGTTTCCCAGCCTACGTTAATTTGTAGACCTTCAGTTAGTATAATCATTATGATCCCCTTTTAAAAGCAAGAATATGATATTAGTTCAATCTCAGATTAGTTTAGTTATAGTTATGATATTGATAAATCTAAGGCATTCAGATGGGGTGGATTCTGCGCGGTTTGATCCTGATGGAAATTGGGAGCTGTTTAGTGGTCACGGAATCTGTGCCGATTCGGTAACGTGCCCAAATGCAACCTAGGTTCAAACATCAAGGTCGAAGAAGCAATGTGTTTTTGGCTTCTCTAAAAACGATTAAAAAATTGTAAAAGACACATTAACTTATTGAATGTATCCAATATTAATGGACAAGCTCATGCATGGCCACTTTGTTAGCCTGTATCCCAAGTTGAAAATTCCTGCAAATCCCAGATTGTCATTATCTTGTGAAAAAATTTTCACACTTCATGTCTCATAAGGCATGCTTTTCCTCCACCTCACCAATAAAAAGTTTGGTATTGAAGCGCTCCATCATTCATGTTTCTATCTAGCCTACATCCAAACCATACAGAATCCATGCAGCAACTTAATGACCTCTAGATAATTCATATAGCGCAAGCCACACAGACACTGGGAAGGATAGAGTTTCTTGCGGTCAGTCAGCGGAGACCTGGTGGATGATTGAACTGCCCAGATTCGTATGAACGAATGAACAACTCTACACTGCATAGTTCCATTCCTGCAGATTCTGCAAGGATAGATCCGCTACATCTGAACTAGGAGGACTAAGGCAGCATTTAAGCAGTTGTTTGACTGTTTGGTTCATTCCCTTAGAATTGGTTGACTTATGTCAATATGCTCATATTGGGTTTTCAATATGATCATTGTTTATAAATGGTTTTTGAAGCTTATTCATGGAGGGAATAAAAAAGAGTGCTTCAATATGGGTGTGAGGTATTTCAATAAAATTGTATCACCTTAGTTTGTATATTAATGAGATTCATTTCTAAATATTCAAAGAAAGTACAGTAATGGGTTTATGAACAACACACAGTGCATTTTACATGGCAAACTAAAAAAACTTGGCACTTTTTATGATACATGTACACACATAACGAAGATTAAGAATTGTGTGGTTACATAACAAACAATAAAAAATGGGAATTTCTTTAATTAATATAATTATCTATACTTCTGAAGATTTTAATAAGGTGGCCAAGCAAGCCAGGATGGAAAAATTTATATTTCTTCCAGGATATACTTTTCAAGATATGGTCTTGTGATCTCTTTTTCTACAATTACCTTGAAAGGTCTAGGGGTAAGGTGTCAGACTTCTGTGCTGGGGGTTCGGGGTTCAATCCATAGATTTATCTGATTGCCAAAATCTGACAAGACGTATATTAATAACAACTTGTGAATGTGTGGAATGCCAGGCCTCCACCATGGTTCGGATTTCCACGTTAAACTGTAGGTCCTCCATTTCATCTCACAATCACCCTACCATTACACATTAGCATAAGTGCGTACAACCCAAATGGATAGTAAGACGCAGTGATGATGATGATGATGAAATAATAATAATAATACTAAAAATAATAATAATAAAAAATAAGAAGAAAAATAACTAATGATAATTAATAATAAAAAATAAAAAAATAATTTCAATTTCCTTTATTATAGTGCTGGCCAACAGTTGTAAGACCTATAACAGGCCAGCATTGAAAGTACACAAGTACCATACAAATACATATATTTAAACGAGAAAATAAGATAAACAAAAATGGCTAAATAATGTTATATAATGATTAATAGTTACAAAAAAAAGTAATTAATGATGATAATAATAAAAAATAGCAATAATAATAATAGAACTAGTAATAATAGAACTAATAATAATATTACCTTGTAGCCATGTGTCTTTTCTCTATTCAAGTAAACTTTCAGAATTTTCAAACTAGGCTCCACATGATTATTACAAAATAAAGTAAATCAAAGAATCAAAATGCATTGGGGTTTGTAAATTTCAAAGAAATATAATGTGACTGCTAAAATTTTTTTATTTAGCACTGAATCTTACTACCCGTTCGGGTTATACGCTTTAAGTACTAATTACTCCAATGTATTAGGAATTGGGAAGGTTGAATTAGAGGAAGTGAACCCGCATTTGTGTGGAGGGAGAGTGGAAAACCATTTAGGAAAAACGACCCTCAGTTCACCCAACCGAGATTCGAACATCGATCTCCCTGTCCTCAGCAGTCGAGCTCAACACGAGAAGCGTGTTAGCCAACTACACCACCGAGGCGGGTGACAGCTAAAAGCATAAACAATATTATTCTTTGTGAAATTTTTTTTCTTCTTAAGGGTATTCAATGTTCACTTTCTGAACCAAATGATTATATCAATATATAGTATAAAGATAAAGATGCGTTGAATCCTATAGGTCTATTTCTTGAATCCAGATCTTAAATTTTCTTTTGTATTGTGAATTTAAAAACTAATCTGTGAGTCTTTAAAAATGTACAATTTTTGTTAAAGCGAAAATATTTAAAATTGAATCAAAACAAGTTATTTAAGGATAAGTACCAATGACCAATGTGATTTTGTTTGTCATATCTCTCATGTCATAAACAAAGATAAAACTTTTTGATAAAATAATTATAGGCCTATTAATATAATTTTGTCCATTTTTGTGATTTTGTTACTCTCCCTACTGCACGGGTTTATATAGGGCTAGTTCCGTTTACCAATTGCTTAAAATTTGTATGTAAGGTCAAGGTCCTCTCTTATAAATGTGTGGGAGATACCTTTTTTTGGAGATTTTTACAAATCACAAATCTCAAATCTCTCGAATACAACATATAACGTACCCAGTTACTTGGCCATTAATTCATTACTGTGAAAGGGATATCTTCAACTTCACCAATGATTAAAAAATAATTGTTACTGTAGAATCTAACCCAGAACCTTTAAATGATTAATTGTAGACATTCTTCTGACATAGTGAATCAATGTACAAGGCTGAGAACTTTATTGTTAAAAGGTGAAATAACCTTTAATTATGCTAAAAGAATATGAAAGCTTAGAAATATTAAATAATAACTACCAACTGGGTGGGAAAGATTTATTGTTATAGTAATTATATTGGCATAGGATGAATTATGAATGAAAAATCAACTTCAAACTAAAATAAAGGTGTAACGTTCCAAACAACTCAAAATGTGTTTATTTATTTACAAACTAGAAGATTTAATCATAATTCATTTCACTAAGCTTTTTGAGTGTGTTGGGAAGGTGAGATGCTTAAATGATTCATACCGATATAATTAATTCCCTCCCATCTTGCGCACTAGGGAATTTCTACTTTAATCTGTCCCCTCTACTACACTAAAATATTTTGAGGTATTATTAGGTAAAGCATCTTCTTATTTGTCCCATCTCGTGCACTTATTTTCCCTTTCTAGTACACTCAACAAGAAAGAGAGAATTCTTTGACAATTTAACAATGTAGGGCAAAGTCTTAACTTCCACAACACTTCCCCAAAAAATTATAGGCCTACTAAAAATACCAAATTATTTTAAATTTTTATATTTTCACAATTTGATTTTGTTTTATTTACATTCCTTCCATTGGCAAAATGGTAGCAGGAAATCAACCCCAACCCGCTAAAACATACATCATTATGTATTGTAAAATCCCAACATTACAACACATTACAACTGATTTAATAGGCAGGAGGGAAAAGATTATAAAAATCTTTTGTTAGTGTTTTATGGGATTTTTCCCTTTTTGTTTTAGTTTGTAAAGATTTTTCTCTCTTCTATCATTCAAAGCCAACATGAATCAAATTTATTTTGTGAAAACAATATGTGGCAAGCGTGATTGAGGTAAAAGGTGGAAGTAGAGAGGATCTAATGAGAAAAGGACAGCAGGGAGAGTTGTTATATAAGTGTTTAAGAGGCCTGCCCTGGAGTGTTTTACAGGGTGTACTTTGTACCCATTGTCACACATGTACAGAAACATGAAAATTCTATGTAAAAGAGACTAGGAAAATGTAGGCCATGGAAATAAGGTTTGCGAGGAGCATGTTAGCTGTCATGAGGATAAATAAGATTATAAATTAATCAGTATATTTGATCTTTCTGTATGTCACCCAATGAGCTAGTCATTCTAAGCAAGGAAGAGGACAAAAAAAACTGCTACCCAAGTCATATAGGCCTCTATGTCTATTAAACGTCTGTTGTAAACTTCAAGAAAAGATGCTCTGTGCAATACTGCAGAAACACGAAGAGATGGTAGGAACGCACCAGTGACAATATGGCTTTAGGCAGGAAAGGTCAACAGAAGAACAGAAGATGCGATATCCATGTCTACGAGCCTAGAGACGACTCCCGAGACAAATATATTGCCAGGAAGTCGTATACATCTTGGGACCCTTTGACAATCCATGGTGGCCACCCCTGTTTAAGAGACTGCAGGAAATAAGATGTCCTAGATTACTGTAGCACAGTTCCTAGACAACTGTAGGGACAAATATCCCACGTTGAGACAACCAGGAGTATCCAGAAGAAAGAAACTGACCAAGGGGTGGCCCCAAGGGTCGATAAGTGTACCTGTATTTTGTAATGAAAAACTAGTTACTCCCTGAAACAACGGGGTTGGTGGCCTTACTGGACGATCTATTAGAGATAGTCAAAGGAGACTCGAGACGACAGCTGGAAATCAAGGCTAACCTAGTAATGGAAGGTCCAGATACCTGGTGCAAAAGGGTGAAACTGAAACTAACACAAGCAACGACCATATGTTTACTGTTCAAGAGTGTGCTCAGAAGGGGTCAAATATTAAAGATCGAATTCCAAAACGTAAAACGAAGAAAAACAACTAGATACCTTGGTGTGACATTGGACAAAAAGCGAAACTTTGATGCCCACATGGAGGAGGCGGAAAGGCCAAGCGAATAATGAACAAACCAATTACTTGTTTCCTTAGTGGGCTACGGAGTTAGTGAATGTGAGCACAAAGTCAAATTGAATAAACAAGCCGGGATGCTCAGGAGTCTTCAGAGGGGCATACTTCTTAGGCTTTCTGGAGCATACTCGACAACGTCGATGGATGTGCTAAGTGTCCCTTTAGGAATCTGCCTGTTGGACCTGGCAGTTAGACAAAGAGGTGTCAAGTATTGGCTGGAAATGTAGAAACACACAGCATCTGCAGGACTAGCAACTAAGTTCCCCAAGGACGTGGCATCTACAACCTACTAGGAGATGGCATACTGTGGAAGCTTCTTGGTGAGGTCGCAATATTAATATCCTTAAAGGAAGAAGACTACAAAGACAGACTAAGAGAAGAGGAACTTAGACGATACTGGCAGAGAGGATTGACTGACTGACAGTGTGACAACTCATATGACAAAGACGATGATAGGGATAAAAGACAAGACATAGGACAGTGAAAAGTAGGATGACAAAGGACAAAAATTATAATATGAATAACCCACACGACAAGGACAGGATATGACCTACTAAAAACATGGACCAATCTCTGGGTAGAATGGAGATCTCTTCCAAGGGACAAGGGATAGATTCTGTAGTTCCAGAGGCAACCTTATCTTTGATGTTGGGATGATGTGGCCCCACTATTCCGCAACACAAACATAACAGGGGAAGTAGGAAGAGATGAAAAGAGCAGCCCTAAGAGCCATAAGGCCCTGCCCTATTTGGGAATAAATAACGGTCCAGGGTCAGAACTGTCGGGCACCCAATCCATCAGCTGGCTTGAGAGGGCGGCTACCAAGTACACACCCAGTGGAGCCAGCTGAAACAAACAATTAAAGTACATCCTCCTCCAGAATTACAAGGACAACAGGAATATCCCCGAATGTGATTGCAGTAGACTGCATTAGTTTTTAAGAGTAGTTAGAATTCAATCAGTTTAGGTTCAGGATTAGTTATAAGGAGCCAAATCCTGTTAGCTTTGAATTAAAAATGGAAACAAAGATTAAGTAGGAAATAGATAGACAAATAGACGAATAAGAATTAAGGAAGAATCTTAAAAGTAGTAATATGAAGATTCAAGGTAGAAAAAAAAAGCCCAGGTGTATAAAAAGCAATTTAAATAGTAGCTTCCTTATCTATCTCCAATAAGTCAATTTAGAATGTTTGTTCGCGAGAGTACATTGTAGTCTACACACCTCAAGGCTCAAGTTAAGTTTTAATAGATAAAATTACTTTTAATATTATGTATGAGCATGTATGCAGTAAAAACATTCAAGGAAGGGTGTTTAGAATATAAAAAAACATTTAAGCAGCCTTCCTCTAAGTTTTTAATTTTTGATCAATTTTATGTTCAGTGAACCTAGTTAAGTTTGATACAATTATTCATTAGGCTTCTATTAACAAAGTTAAACCTTGTTGAAACGGTTTAAGAGAAGGCCCTGCAGTGAGTTTATTTAAGTGTTGTTTAGATTAAGTAAGATTTGATAAACTTCAGTGATATTTTTTTAGTTAGTTTATTAGGCTATATAAGTCATTTGTATTGACTTTTAGATGAATAGATTTTCTATGTTTTATTGGAAGATTGTTTGTAACACTAGATGCTAGTTGTTGAGAAAAAAAAAGGACAAGTGTGTTTTGCATTTACATTTTAAAGTACAGTCCGAGTACATTTGGGGNGGGGGGGGGGGGGGGGGAAGGCGGGCCTGCACCTAAAAATTACAATGTTGAAGGACTTGAGCTGCAAAAAGAACCGTGGCCGTTTAAACTAGGGGCTGTGTATCTCATGAGTTCTTGTCTGTGACCTAGGTATATTCATTGGAAAAAATATTCCAAATGATAGTTACATTAAACAATATATTATGGCTTAAGTGATTTTGATATTGCCAATGTAATATATTACACTAACATAAATCATTGGTTTGGACGTTTACTATTTTTCCCAATTTGTGATGTTCAACAAGAGTGAAATTAAAAAAAATTGAAATTTTTTAATGTTCTTTAATCAAATGTGTGACTTTTTTAAACACCATTTATTAATATTAAAAGCATAAGTTTTATTACCTTCCAATGTTGTTTTGTACTAATTACAGCACAGTGTATCTCTAATGTGCAGCCATAGAGTATTACTTGAAATCTGTCCTACAGCCTCTGATAGAATCCTCACTTTCAGACACTTTTCTCTTCTTAATTATCTGGTCATGTCAATGCTAAATGAGTCAAAACATAAAATCTTACTTACTTAAATTTGTTTGTATCAGCGCCACTTTACCTGGTACAGCCATTACTCGAAAAGTAGCCATCAAGGTCATCTTCCCAGTCTAGGTTCGAAATGCATCTAATGAAGGCAATATCTTAAGAGGAACAGAATTAACAGCTACAAGTCACTTGTAGTGAATACACCATTGACTTGGCGCTTGTAAAGAATTCTCCCTTTGTGATACATTAACCAGCTGTTGGTGACAAGGATAGAGAAGTAGATATGTAGGAAGATGAAACTACTATGACTCAGATTACCACTTCAGATAACACGGTAAGTGCAGTAACCAGAACAGCAGAACCACTAAGATCTAAAATCAGATTAGCCCTTCAGATAACACAGTGAGTGCAGTGACCAAAATAGTGGAACCACTTATTATTATTATTATTATTATTATTATTATTATTATTAGCACCGCGTCTTACTACCCGTTCGGGTTGTACGCACTTACGCTAATGTGTAATGGTAGGGTGATTGTGAGATGAAATGGAGGACCTACAGTTTAATGTGGAATCCGAACCACGGTGGAGGCCTGGCATTCCCCACATTAACAAGATGTCTTGTCAGAGGTGAAGGAAGGGTTTGGTAATCAGATAAATCTGTGTCGGGACCGAGGATTGAAACCCGGACCCCCAGCACAGAAGTCCAACACCTTACCCCTATACCACCAGGTCATCCTGGAACCACTAAGATCTAAAGAGGTCACAGAGAGGTAATGATGGGCAAAAAGACAATACATGCTCTACTTTAAAGATTGATAAAATGACTATAAGAAAATTAAAATATATGTTGAAAGATTAGACCTATAATCAGGAATCAAACAAGATGAACACATGAGATAATAAAATAAGTTATAGCTTTCAAAACATAGCCGTAGTGACTCGGGTCGGCTTTTTATGCTTCCAAATTATATGTGTTTTAATATAATTGTACAAGGGTTGTGTTTATATATAATACAATGAAAGTTGCATTTGCTATGGATTTTGTCTTTTACACAAATATTTTTCAAAATTATGTTAAAAAATTATATCTGGGTAAGGGAATTAAATTTAGAACCTTTGGCTTGGCATGCTGATGCCTAATCACTGAATTATCCAGGTTTACTCTGTTCCCAGATGAATATACTAGTATATCATTAAATAATTGGGTGACCTAGTGGTTTGGGGGTAAGGTGTCGAACTTCTGTGCTGGGGTCCGGGGTTCAATCCTCGGTCCCAGCAGATTTATCTGAATACCAAACCCTTCCTTCACCTCTGACAAGACATCTTGTGAATGTGGGGAATGTCAGGCCTCCACCATGATTCGGATTCCACGTTAAACTGTAGGTACTCCAATTCATCTCACAATCACCCTACCATTACACATTAGCGTAAGTGTGTATAACCCCAACAGGTAGTAAGACACGGTGCTAATAATAATAACATTAAATAATTTAACGCAGTATGTGATGACCATGTGAGATCATAATTTAATTTATGGATAAAAGAAACACAGCCACAGTGACTTGTGACTGGCTTTTGTGCAGGGCCAAAAGTTTTAACTTATAGGGGATGCGTTTATACACAATATATTCAGATTAACATTTGGTAAGGATTATATGCTGTTAACATATATTTTTCAGATATACATTTATAAAAAATTACACTGATTTACTGTGCTAATGCCCCACCATTGCACTATACAGGTCTGTCCTTTGCCTAAGATCATATATCTATGGTTGCAAATGTCAACCATGAGGCACCATGGCCAACATATTATATGATTATGAGACTAAGATGAACCTGAATAGCTTAGAGGTAGAGAATTGGTGATTCAAAACAAAGGTCCCAGATTTAATTACTGTGTCCAAATGTTATTTATTCACATATATTTGAAATAATTACTATTAAATCATGAGAAAAAAAACTTAAAATACTATTAATGGGACTGATAAAAATCTAGATTTTAATAAGTAGAAATAACTTTTATTTTTACTTTACATCCATTATTGTTTCCAGCCTGTGGCCTTGTTGTTATTTATTCAAGCCATATATTCTCCACTACCGGCTTGCTAGGCCTTTCATAGCTTCATATGACTTCTAATTTAACTTAAGACTAGGACAGGCACAACATCCAGTCCCCGGCCATTAATTCATCATTGTGAAGGGGTAAACCCACATTTCACTAAAGATAAATTTTTTGCCATGCTGGGAACCAAACCCAAGACCCTTGTCTTAGTAGACAAACAAGCTACCAACAGAGCTAAGGTGTCATATAAATAACTTTTATTGAACACTAAATACACAACACATTGTAACAGTTTTAAAATGAACACGCTCTTTTATAGGTTTTATACTAGAGTAACTATATGTAAAAATTTGTAAAAAATTTACAGAAACTTTAAAACAAACCCTTTGCAAACGTTCATTGATGAAGCAGGAAACAAAGCTATCGCATGGTTGAGAGGACTCCGTGGTCAATGTGTACATACTGAACCTTGGTAATTGTCTGGTAAGTTCAAACACGTGGTAGTGTTGACTTCCTTTACAACCAACCAAAGACTGAAAGTGAATAAAGTTATTTACATTAGAGTATTCACATATTTTTTAAGGATCCATTGCTTTGAAACTTTGAATATAGAACCAACAAAAGAAATTACAAATTGGTATAAAAATATAGAGAGAATACAATTTAAGAAAAGAAAAATTAATTAGGAAATTGACAGATAAACAAAAAATTTAATTTTTTAAATGTATCATTATTATTATTATTATTATTATTATTATTATTATTAATGACCCATTTAAAAGAGGAATAAAACACCAGGAAGAAATGTTAGGAGTCTGGACAAATGAAAAAATAAAGTTTCAAATACAGTCAATAAATATTCTTAAGCACAACATGATATAGTAGTGTTGGGCAGAGTAGTGATCGAAATACACAATATGTATAAATTATTTCTGACAAGACTTGTACTGTGACTGGTACAACGTTTGGCTGGAACACGACTTATGGTTTGATATTTGAAAAAGCTTTTAAGACTAAATTCATACGACATCTGCTGGTGTTATTGTGAACTACAAATGTAAACAAACAAGAAAGTTTTGAAGGTAATAATTGAACTCCAACATATAGCAGCCATGAGAGAATTTTTATTTATAAAATAAAACACACACATATTGATTATATTATAATTTAGCCAAGTATAATTTAAATGAACAAATTTGAATAGCTATATTGGCTTGTCTCAAGAAAAGGTTAAACGCACTTTATTGTATTTGAAAGTGAAACATTTGATAAATCTGCTATACCCCAATATTGAAACTACCCATTTCAAGAAGTGGGCAAATTTCTGTCCATCTTCACAAACTGGCCTCTTCTAATGAGCATTTCAAAAACTGGGCAAACATTGCATTAGCTCTCATCTATTTCATGAACTGGAACTTATTGTATTATTTATTACAAGCTTATATGAAATTTGTTCTAAGATATCATATTAAACTAACCCAACCTAGCTTATCCTAACCTTCCATTCTAAAATGATTTAAAGTTAAATTAACTTAAAGACCAAACCTGTTCTTCACTTGTCCATTTCACAGGCTGGGCAAAAACTCATCCAGTTCATGGAATGGGTAACAATTGGAGCTGCACAGTTCTTGAAATAGCCAGTACATGAACTGAGCAGCACAAGCTCTATCCAATTTCAGAACCAGACATGTTTGCTGAGTCTGTGAAATGGACAAGAAAAGAATCCAGTTCATGGAATGAGCAAAAATTGGCCCAACTCATGAGATGGCCAATTTCATTTTTGGGGTGTAACATATGCATTATTTTTAATTTTAAGCTCTATAAATTAATATAAACTTAATGCATATCATAAATGGAGTTATTGCGTGTTAAAGATATTTTGTGGTTAAAGTAGTCTTGATGGATTTGAATCAATAGGGTTTCTGTTAAGGAAACTAAAAAAATTCTTTACTTTAAAACATTATATGATACTTATAGTATAAACATGTAATTAATGATGTGGCACTTCTAGTATAAGCATGCAAACACTGGGCCTAGTGTTACTTTGATTGTCAAATGGGTTAGATATTTATGAAATTTTATAAACTCTAGTTTAGTTGTTTTGGTGAATGGATAACATAAAAAGCATGTCAAAATAATGTTCAGGTAATATTTACACAAAATATGCTCAAAAGTCTTTGGAAATTAGTTGTAGTGAATAAACTTGGTCGATCTTAAGCAGATTTTAAATTAAATGTATCGTTTTGTGTTTAGAGTGAAACACTTCTTTTAGAAGTATGAAGATTAATTGTAGCTAATTATTGTGTTCTTTAGTCCAAATAAAAAGGTGAGCAAGACTAAATAAGTCAAAGTAGAAATTTTAATTATTTTTCAAAAAGGGGCACCCTTGGATATGACAAAATAGATTTAAGAATTACACCATGAATACCATGTTGTCATATGGGATGATTATGTGAATAACTAGCTTGGTTTGAATTGATTTAAATCAATTTTTCATAACTCTGGACAAATTTGGAAACATTTCTTACAATGCAAGACCCCAGTTTAAAAAGTACATTTTGAAACAGATATTTTTATAGCTCAGTGATTTTATGTATTTTTTTGTTTTAGTTTTTACCATATGTGAAATAAAATAAAGAGGTGTATGTTCCTATAGCTTTATATAAAAAAAAGTGTACCAACCAAACTTGGAACATACATAGAAAGCCAACTAAGAAAAATATGGTTTACATTTTTTAAATTCCTTTGGTTTATTACTTCTCGGCCAACAAAATTAAAAATCAAAATATAATTGGTGGTAAAAAAAATCACATAGGCTTACTGTTTTTAGTTAAACTTATCAAAGTTAACGGACAGTAAAAATAGGTCGAGTCTGAAATGATTTATTTTGAAATGTTAGAAAGTAGTGTCCAAAGTTTGTAATAATTTAAATAAAAAGTATTTATTTTATTTGGACTAAAATCAGTATAGGCATAGTCAGAGCCCTGCTTTTATGGTGAATAAAAAAGCCCAATTTCGTTTTTAAGTTTCCCAAAAGCGGTGAATAAGCGGTGAATTACAAAAATCCTATTTTTGCGACGAAATTATCGAATTAAGACAAAAGCGTTAAAAAAGTTGTTTTTACCAAACTTTCGTGATTAAGGTGACTTTGTTGGGTTAAAACTAGACTTCCAGGACAATGTTTGAAACAGGTAAACTAAACATATTGAAGTGAAAACCAAAAATTACATTTTGTTTGGACAAAACGGTAAAAAACACTAGTCCGCAAAAAAATGTGCTGTCAACTTATTAAAAAAGTAAGATTTAGCGGCAGCTGGTCCGGGAAAAGTATGTACAAGTCACAAAGACAAAATATTACACAAAAATCATCTTGTTACTTCACAAAAATTGTGACTATATTTTTAAATCTCAATTTAGGCTAGAAAAATACAAAATAACTACTCAACATCACCAAACTGCAACATGCAGCTGGTAACAATGTTATCCACTTTCATTGTGGTTCTGCGGTCTGTTACTACTAAACTATACCTAGAAAAATATCGTTCTGAATCTGCATTTGAAATCGGCAGCCACAACGCTTGCAAACACTTTGTTGCGAAGTCACTGAACATACTGTCTGTCTTCAGCCCTAGCAGCACATTCTCAATTTTTAAACTTTCGATGCCATCACTCTCTTCCATCAAAACTTTCAATTTTTATTTTTCAATATCCCAAAATATTAGCGCGAATGCCGAAAATCGCGATTATCGCGGACATCATTTAAAATCGCGAATATCGCGCTAAAACGCCGATTTCGCGAATTATCGCGACAATTCTGAGCATATATTTGCAATCAGGGTAACCTGAAATGTGAACATCTGAAAGAAAAAATGCCATATCTAACATTCGCGAATTATCGCGAACTCCACAAACGCAGGGCTCTGGGCATAGTATTGGTGAATATAAAAAATCTTCATCATAACATAATTGATGTTGGGTTAACTAATTAGTTCAATTTCACCAAATTAAGTTCTTGCATGATATACATCACTCTGTGCAACAAGAGACTCATGATAATTTTTAATAAACATAGTCTTATTAGTAGAGAAAACAACCTCAATGGCTGAATTTACACGAGAAAAATTATGAAATAATTTGACTACTTTCTAAAGCTAGGTTATTGTTGAATAGAAACAATCTAACTCAAGATAATTTTATCATGTTTATTAATTATTCTTAATATATTATTTCAGGGTGTTCTTTAGAAGCCCTACTGAATATCTACCCAGAATCATGTTTTGATTTTTTGCCGTTTCAGCAGGAATACTTGGTTCGATTCTTGAATTCCTCTAGCGTGTGTTTAAGATTATTTGACAACTCGGTGGTTGTTGTGTATTGGTAAATGGGTACAGCAGGTCGAGCACAGATCTTTTCATTTGGAAAGTCATACGCCATGAGAGGTGTAAGCATGATGGCCATCTTGGAACTGGATGTCATAACCGCTATGGCATGTATGACGACGTGTAAACTTGGAATGGTGTTAGTGTGCGAATAGTGTGTTGGCAACAATGACAGCTGGTTTAGCTATGTATATGATAAGGTTGGTAGCACCATGAAGTAGTTGAACACCAATCAAAATACTTATATCTTGCCGCGAGTTTCAAAACACCATCATGTGAGTCGCAATGAACTTGATGAGCATAAATAATCTTTATTATTAATATTTTCATTTTATATCAAAGAGATTTAAATATAGTTATATTAACGCTAAAATGTATTTATATTGGTTAAGGTAATGAACCTAAATTATATATAAAAAAATCATGAATTTGATAATTTTTATGAGGTATAATTATAAATATTTACTTGTATAAATGTGAAAACTATATACATTATAGATACACTATCATAAAAAAGCTAGTACCTAATGATTTAACAATAGGCCTATCTCACATTCAGTTTTCTATCAAAAGTATATTTATATTGTGTATTCATTTGTTTTACTTCCTCCTCTGAGCATAGGCAAAGATAAATATTAGTAGACCTTATCATCCCTTTCTTATTGCATTCACAATAATTTTTATCCATTTCAGTAGCATATCAATTATCTATGAAATTAACCACAATTATAAGTGTGAGAGTGAATGGGAGTAACTTGTGGACTAGGCCTACATGGTTTCCCTTTCATCACTGGGAAGGTAGACAAGTCCACAAGAATCTGTCATCACCTCGGAAACAACTGGCATCAGTGAGAGGAGATAACATAATTCAAGTGTTTTTGTAATAACTAAAGTTTTTTAACGAGTGTGGCTTTTATCCATAGCTTATGGGAGAGGACAAAATCTATCAGAATTTTTTTTATCGTTTTTGCCCGAGTTATTTTTTCGATGCTACTTCTAGGCAAGTTTTGACTTTTTCTTTGAATATCACCTATGTAAATTAACCAGCAAATTAGTTGTAAGTTATGCAGTTGAAGATCAATCAGGAATCAGACTTAGGCCGTGAAATGGCTGTTTTGTGTTTGGAGCTCCATAGTAGTGAAAAACAGTTTAACAATTTGCTAATGTGGTTGTAACCAATTTGTTATGATAGCACATGCTTTTCATGTTAGTTTGGATACATAAAACAGGACCTATACTGATA
Organism: Timema californicum; assembly: GCA_902141385.1. NCBI lineage: Eukaryota > Metazoa > Arthropoda > Insecta > Phasmatodea > Timematidae > Timema > Timema californicum. The sequence goes on along the minus strand of CABFOW010001233.1, from coordinate 75,638 downwards.
ATTAGGGGTGTGTGAAGGCCACTTTTTAATGTGAAGATAAGTCGAAGTGAATCTTGAAACTTGGGAAGAAAAGTTGAAGTCGGAGTCGAAGTTACCTAGGAATTTTGTGGTTGTCAATTAACGGCACTTTTAATTTTTAAATTAATTATTTTTCTAGATCTTGTCAGTAGCAAGGGCCACGAAAATTTCCTTATTTGTTACCTAAGGATAATTAATGCACACAGGCTTACTGATAAGCTTAGTAACTTATCAATTAAGTTTTATTCTGAAAATTGAAAAATGACAGCTGGACATGAGAATCCAACCCGGGACCTTTGGCTCAATTTGGGTTCGATTCCCGTATATAGGTGTCATTTTTGCTTAGTAACTTATCAATTAAGTTTTATTCTGAAAATTGAAAAATGACAGCTGGACACGAGAATCCAGCCCGGGACCTTTGGCTCAATTTGGGTTCGATTCCTGTATATAGGTGTCATTTTTGCTTAGTAACTTATCAATTAAGTTTTATTCTGAAAATTGAAAAATGACAGCTGGAGACGAGAATCCAACCCGGGACCTTTGGCTCAATTTGGGTTCGATTCCCGTATATGTGTTATTTTTCAATTTTCAAAATATGATAACTAGATGGAGTAATCCTCACTAAACAGCATAAATAATAGTTTAGGCTATTTTATTCTTGATTAGGTTTTAATTTTTACTTACAGCGTGGAGGTTATAATATTATTTTGCAAACTTTACACACGCATGTCTTTTTATCTGCATTTCTCTGAGAATAATTATAAATTAGATTTCATTTTCATTCCCTTCTGTATCAGCCATTTTGGATAATAAATAAAAAATGATAAAGCCATGAAAAACTTGTATATTTGTCACAGATAATTCCAAAGCAATAGAATATTAAGGACCAAACATTAGAAATGAGCTGTGATGATAGCATGACTAAAGCGCTTTCTCTGCTTCATACTAGTAACCATGGTGTTATTTCATTTTTAGGTATTTTTATAAAATTATGTTGGCGATAGTGGTTAACATTTACTTACCCATTTTTGATCCATGCTTATGTTGTGTTAATTAACCTATTAGTTAGTGTTAAAATTCTGTTACGTAACCGTTTTAAAATTATCAACTATTGAAAAATGTAATATTTAGTAAGATATTATTATTATTAGCACCGCGTCTTACTACCCGTTCGGGTTATACGCACTTACGCTAATGTGTAATGGTAGGGTGATTATGAGATGAAATGGAGGACCTACAGTTTAACGTAGGATCCGAACCACGGTGGAGACCTGACATTCCCCACATTCACAAGATGTCTTGTCAGAGGTGAAGGAAGGGTTTGGTAATCAGATAAATCTGTGCCGGGACCGAGGATTGAACCCTGGCCGCCAGCACAGAAGTCTGACACCTTACCCCTAGACCACCAGGTCACCTATTAAGATAAAATTAAATTGTTTGATAATTTATCAAAGTTGTATCATTCCTTCAAAATTTTATGAATATACAAAGTTATTTTAGATGTTGAAGTCTAAGCTTATTCATGTTCACTGGATTTTTAAATCTAATTTTTTCTAGCGTTATTTTCTATTTGTATCATTATTGTTGGAGATACAAATATATAAGGATCAGGACAGCAACATATGAAAATAGCTCATAACAAATAGTAACAACAACATAAAAATCACATCAATTTTTTTTATTGGTAAAAATACAACAATTGCAAAAATTTACATTTAGTTTTTTTAGAGCCTGTCAAATGTTATTTCAGCCCTTCTTTACATTATTAACTAATTTTGACATTGTATATAAAAACTGAAAGAATGATAGTTTTTTTTAATTTCAAAATATTTACCTGACCTTACCTATACATTTAAACTAATTTCTCTTTTAATCATAGCAGTACTTTTAAACAGTAAAAGTAGGACTGTTTTACGATTTTTATAAATGCATACTGTGACTGGTTTTATTGCATGGACAAAAAGTGAAAGTAACTAACTTATATCTTAAATCAGGGATGACGAAACTTGTCCAACCAGTGTACCACTTGAGGGCCTAGCTGAATTTTGAATTAGTCTAATGTGCCAGCTATTATTTACATTTTATAATGAGTATTTAAAAATTAGAATAACTCAAATCAAATTGTAAATATTTTAACAATGCCTAGATTTTTACTAAGGAAAATGTATTGTATTAAATTGTCAAATGAATGTCTTAGACAAAATTAATTCCAACAACTTATAGTGAAAACATTTAAAGTAGCATCTTTACTGAAAAACAATAAAGTAAATTGATATGTGTCATATATTGAAACCAGAAACTTAGATAATACATTCCAAATTAGTTTGAAACATGTCACATTTTGCTAGCCAAGATTTATATGTTTGGTTCATAACTTGTCTTCAACCACACACAATCTATGCATTTAAGTAAGAGCCAAAATGATGTCTAGCCATTATCTTCACAAAGTTAATTGTGACATGGCTGTTGAAAATATTATTAACACTAAGAAAATACATCAAGATGGGAAACGTTGTCTTAATATTTATTTTATTTTTTTCATGTCGGTGTGCCACCAAAATAGTGTTCGCGTGCCACATAATTGCCATCCCTGGTCTAAATGTACACCCCTCCTCCTTTGCAGCTCCAACCCAACCTATTATAAGGTAGTATGTTTTATGACTTTGGCAATATATTGGTTCCTATCCTATTTATAATTTTATCTTTAATATTTTGTGCTATTCAAAATAGGTTCTTACCTACAAATTTGATTAGTTCCGCGTTTAAAAATATTGATGTGGGTTTGATCATAGCTTCACTTAAGTCACAGTTTTAATCTTAACTGGGGCTATTGAAAATTGTACCTAAAGTTACTTAATTTTTTTTTAAGTAAAGTACATGTTCAAGCGTAGTGCTAATAGTCAAATAGGTTAACCTATTAAACATTGTTTCGTACTTACATCCAATTTAAATTTTCCTAGGATATTATATTTCCACAAAATTCTGCATAAAATTTTGTTTAATTTGTTCACAGAATTGTTTCTTACTGCCGATTGAGGCTAACCATAACTTGCACTAGCCTAATTGTCTTACAAAAAATCTATTGAATGAGATGACAGTGATCAAATATAGGCTAAGACATATTAGCTCACATCCAATATCTAACAGGAAATTTAACTTGTAAAACTTGTGCATAAATGTGTAATACACCTTAATAAGAATAAACCAGTTGGCCTTTATTGAAAATTTATATAAATAATGAACATTAAAGTTTTTTGTCAAAGCTTTGTAGTTGTTGAAGATGGGTAATATTGTTTCATTTGTCTTTACTTTAAATATATGCATTTAAAACTGTTTGGACTGTAAAATAATGAGAATAAAATGCTGATCTTTTTTGTTTTTGAATTAATTGGTACGCCATAACGTTCCGCAAAATGTTGCTCTAAGCCGTACAAAGAGCTGTTAATAAGAAAAATTGAAGAATTTTTTCAAATTAATATATTAATTCACTTTTCATGGCTTCATAGAGGCACTCCACCCAATTTCTTGTTTGACAGTGATAAATTGTGTTTAAGTTGAGTATCAACCTTCAGCGATGTTTTCAGGAGCCTTGTGGATGGGTTTCCTTAAGTTGTGCTTCAATACATTCACAGTTGCCTGAAAAAAAAATACATAACTATAACATGGCAATAACCTATTTCATATTGATTAAAGGCAAACAAAAATCTAACGAATCTTTTACATTTTTTAAATAAAATGATGCTTTTAAAATTTTATCTTTTACTAAACATCTGCTATATGATGAATACAAAATTTTAATATTGTTTAAAAGTTTCAATCAGACTCTATTTTGACATCCATTGGTGTTTCCTGGGTCAGTTTTTAATCCAAGCCATATATTTTCTACTACCAGCTTGCTAGGCCTATTATAGTTTCACATGCCCTATAATATAACTTAAATATGAAAGGCACACCAACCAGTCCATGGTCATTAATTTATTACTATGAAAGGGTGGACCCACATTTCACCAATGATAAATTTTTGGACCATTCCAGGACTCGAAACTGGGACGCTTAGCTCAGTATACACATTATTGACTATTGAGCTAAGGTGTCAGCTCGAACAATCAGGCTCTATAATATAGGTACTTATGTTGTTGTGTAATTTTACAAATTTCTCAACAATATTTTGTCCCTGTGTTACTTCGGTAAGTTTGATTTTGAATGGTTCATTGTAACATAGTTTTACAATAATCTTCAATTTAGTATCATTGGATTCACCGCATTTTTGCGAGTGTGATAATTGAATAAATTTTCTGATTTTCAGGTTTTTTAGAGAAATAAAATTCACCCTAAATGTAGAGAGTTCTTGGGTTTTGTCCCCATCTAGGCTTGTATAAGCTTAGAGAGACTGTGTGTGTGTGTGTGTGTGTGTGTGTGTGTGTGCGTGTGTGTGTGTGTGCGTGTGTGTGTGTGTGCGTGTGTGCGTGTGTGCGCGTGCGTGTGTGTTTGTGTATATATATGGGTCAGTTGAAAATAACTGCAATCATACATAGTTAACTAATATTGTGTACAGAATTCAATGTAGAAAAGATTTTGAAATTTAGAGTTTAATATAAAGTCCAAATATCAACAATATAAAAGACATGAAAACTTTGGATTAAGTAGAAATTAGAATGGATCAACAAATTAAGAAATTTCACTATATTTCCATCATAATATGAAGGAGTTAAGAACACATTAAATAATATAATTTACACACACACATATATATAAAACACTTTAAAATAATATAATATAAACTTATAAGTTTGAATTGAGTGTGAAGTTAAGGCAGAAAAGGACAGATTATATATATATAGGTTAGAATTATAGAAGTTTATAAATTAGCAAATATTGAAAAGTGAAGTAGGAATTTAAATTGAATATACAGTCAACTCTCGATTCTACGACCCCGGGAATAGCGTTCCTCTCGAAGTAACGACCCTTTTTTGGGGAACCGTGAAAAATGTGGGAAAAAAGGTTGAAAAGTTTAAGGAAATCGGCTGTAAAATGTGTTTGTTGCATTTATTTAGGTCGCTGCGTTGCAATTATCTTTGTGAGCGCTGTATTACTAGTAACTGGGGTGGGTCAGGTATAAAAAAAGACACCACCTCATCAATGCCAGCCAATATCACTTGACTCTGTCCACCCCCTCCCACAAGCAAGACAATGTTTCCCAGCGCGCGACTGCCGCTACATCACGCGCCAGGCTTGCTTTTGCCATTGTTATTTCGATTCTCGATTTGGTTACTATTTTGGTTTGATTTTGTGAACAATTTTTGATGACCCATGCTATTGTTTAACATTGTTATTTTGATTTGGTTATGTTTTTGGTTGGATTTTGTGAATGACTTTTAATGACCCATGCTATTTTTTAAAATTTGATACGAACTTATAATTTTGACAAAATGAGTGAAAGGAGTACCTTCTTCAAGAAACAGGTAGGTTTTATTTTATTTACTTTTTCCCATATTATCTAAAAAATGCAATTTCTTCGTATGAAGGTCAGGGGTGGAACGAAATCTGTTAAAATTCCAATAACGACCCCTTCGAAATAACGACCCTTTTCCAGGGAACCGTGAAAGGTCGTAGAATCGAGAGTTGACTGTAATTTAAAATAAATTGAATTCTATTCTTATCTCTTCTTTAATCCCCTTGTTCCTTTTTCCTTAAATACTGGCATATTCCAGCCAAGTTTCTCGACATATTTCGGCGCTACATCGGCGCCATCATCAGGACTAAAGAAAGGGGTAAAAACCACAATACGTTAAGGTGTAAATCCAGTGTGAGATAATCAGAAAAACTATTAATGCATAGAAAAATATTAAATTAGGAGAACAATTATTGATAATAATATAGCATATTTACCAGTTAACAACTCATAATATGAGTCTTTCCAGCTGTGAAGGAACAAAACTGAATGAAATGTAATAAACAGCTGTGTATATATAAACTGAGCTTATAATATTCTAGAAGGAAATTGAAAAGTCAAAGATAGTGAAATTAAACTAAAGGTGTTGAGATAAGAATGTCTAAGCGTTGAAGGTAATAATAGATAGATATGTTTAAAAATTAATCTATGTAAAAAGTTAATTGTGCAAAGAAAAGGAGAAAGAAAATTATAAAATAAGGAATGGGGGAAAGGTTGTAATCTTCTCGACACTGGCCTGAATAGGTAATTTACTACTATGGAAGGATGGGCATGGAGCCTATGAGATATTGTTTCATTTTAGTGTGTTGGGGAAGATTCCTGATGGTATTGATGAGTATTTGATTTTCAAAATTAGTTTGTTCGTTGAGAAAATTTTTGTTATTGAGTAAAGCAGTATGAACGAATATATTTTCAGCTGTATTCATGGTTGTGCCTTTAGGAGATTTAAACAATAACTTCATGCATTTCTCCATAGGGGTGGGTTGATGACCAGATAATTTGAGGTGTTCAGAAAATTTTGATTTATTTCTGTCGTATTTAAAGTCACTTAAGTGTTTAGAAAACCTGGTTGAAATTCGGCATCCAGATTGACCAATAAACACACTATTACATTCGCAGGTAATTTGGTATATACCACTTTGTTGATATTGATTGGTTTTATTAGGATTGGAATTATTGATATATTTTTTAATATTGTTATTAGTGCTGAAAGTAATTTTAAGTTTGAGTTTTTTGAAGATGTTGGTGATTCTGTTGATTTCATTACCGGTATAATTGCATTTAAACCATTTGATTTGGTTATTAGGAATGGTATTGGGGTTGCTTAGTGTTATTTTGTTATTTAACTTGTTTTTTTGTTTTTGAAGCGTGCGGTATACAAAAGAATGGGAAGAGCCAATGGAAATGGCTAATTGTTTTATAATGATTAGTTCGTTCTTATAATTCTTTCTGTTTAGGAGTATATGGAGTAGTCTATATATTAGGCTGTTGAAAGCAGATATTTTGTGGATAGAGGGGTGATTGGAGTTATTGTGAATGATTATATCAGTGTACGTGGGTTTCCTATAGATTTTATATTCAAAGTTGTTTTGTTTGTTTTTGGTTATTGAAATGTCTAGATAGTTGATACTGTTTTTGGTTTAATATTCTACAATGAATTTGAGATTAATATGGATATTATTCATATTTTGAGTATCAGGTAAAGAAGAACTAGGAAGATGTTCGTAAATCACTAGAATGTCGTCAACGTATCAACAATAAAATTTAACATTAAAAATGGTTTAAAGTTCATTTAATATTTTGTTGTCATAATGCTGTAGTAAAATTTCAGACATTAGGCATGAGATAGGAGAACCCATAACTAAACCATCATTTTGAGAGTAGACCTTGTTGTTGAATTGAAAATGGTTTTGGTCTGAGACAGTTCTAAGGACGGAAATGATTTGTTTAATATATTCAGAAGAAGCATTGTTTTTTTTCCAAGATATTTTTTGTAATGTCAATGGTTTCATTTACGGGAACATTTGTATGTAAATTAGAGATGCCAAGTGACAAAAATTTTGATTGGTCATTCAGGGTTATATTTTTTAGTTTATTAATCAGGTCATAGGAGTTTTACGTTATGAGTGTATGGAAGTTGTAAATTATGCTGAAGTGTTTTGGCTAGAAATTTGGTTGTTATGTAGGTGGTGGCATTTTGATAATCAACCAGAGGGTGTATGGGGATGTTGGGTTTATGAATTTTAGGAAGAGAAGTAAAATCAGGTGCTTTAAGCTTCATATTGATGAACTTGAAGCTGTCCTTGGGGGAGAAGATTAGTGGTGCATTTTTGAGTGTGGTTTTTATGTCTTTTTGATATTTAGTGGTGGGATCAGATTTAAGTTCAATGATGTTATTACTATTTATGAAATCCATGGTTTTGGAGATGTAGTCATTGTGATTAATGAGAACTATGGTGTTTCCTTTATCTGCTTTGACATTTATGATATTATTTTGAATTTATTGTTGAGACGTTTGAGGATGAGGTGCTCTTTTTGGTTGGTTTGTTTTGATTACTATTCTTGGTGATTTTGTGGATTTGATTGGCGACTAAGTGTCTAGTTTGATTTTTTATCTCATGATCAATTTGTTTAATGGTTTCCTCAGAATCAATGATATAAGAATGAATTTATCAGTAATAGAATAGTTTAAACAGTTGAATTTGTAACCTTTAAGGAGCATTCCAATTTCTACTGAATCCAAGGTTTTCATGTCTTTTATACTGTTGATATTTGGACTTTATATTAAACTCCAAATTTCAAAATCTGTTCTACATTGAATTCTGTTATTATACTTAGAAGTTGTTTCTTACTACATTTAATTATGTTTTTCAAAAATAATATTGTGTATGCCTAGTTAAACTCACATAATTATCTAATAATGTGTATGACTAGTTAAAAGTTATATAAAATTAACTAATATTGTGTAAGCCTAGTTAAACCTATCTAAATAATTAGCTAGTATTGTGTAGGCCTAGTTAAACTCGTACATAATTAGCTAATATTGTGTAGGCCTAGTTAAAATCATACATAATTAACTAACATTATTTAAGTCTAGTTAAACTCGGGAGACAAATTAAAATATGACCTAGGATTTTGTTAAAGATAGTTCAACTTACTGTTTTCTTTCATGATTCCATTGTTTTGATCCACCCTGCTGAAAGCTGCTATGTAGTCTTAAAGAGTGTTTTAACTCTTCAAAGATGTTTTACAAACTGCCAAAGAGAAATGGCAGCATTATCGATTGTATGACGCCATTAAAAAGATCGATGCTCACATTTCAGCCACATGATGTGTTACTGATGATATTTCATAGCGGTGATGCGTCATAGAGATTTGTGCTCGCCATGCAGGTCCTTTTACTGATTTATAGTTGGACTTTTTTCATTGGTTTTTTTTTCAAATGTAAATATTAACACATTTCTGGCATTTCTTACAAAATCTTTGAGTTTCTGCTTCTGATAAGCAGATAAAATTAAGAATATTATTAATTTTGAAAACTATATCTTATTTTTAGTTTCAGTTAACTAGCTTAAATATGTATTTAATTTTAAAAAATAAATTTTATCAAATATGATAGAAATGAACAAATATCTTTATAAGTTATTAATATAATTTAACCATTTATTAACATAGTATTTATTTCCGGCATTATTAATATATAATGATAATTTTTGTGGCGCATATTTACTTAGTACTGAGTGTTAGAAGTTTTGAAAAATCTTCAAATTTTAGCCAAACTATGCATTATCATAGAACCTACTTAAGAAATCCAGAATATATATATATATATATTGTGAACCTTAATTTCCATGTCAGGGTTGTAAACAATTTTGATAAAGTTAATATGTGTTTGGTTTTTAAACCAGTCGAATAAGTGAGGTACATTAATAAAAAAAATATCAGGATTATAAAAGAAGCATGCCCTTTTTGAAATAAAAAGATAAAATTGAAAAGTAGGTTCAAGGAGATAAAATTTTGAAAAGCAATCAATTTAAATCAATTTGGATATCATAAGCATTTACTTTGGCCAACAATACCATATGGACATTATTTTTCAACAGCCTATTTTAAATTTAGTGAGAATTTTTTTATTATCATATAATTTAATTTCAATCAACCTTGATATGCTCATAGTAGTTTATTAACACATACAGTGAGTGAACTCTCGATAACTCATACTAAAGGGGGTGAGGTCTGTCCGAGTTATAAAAAGTCCATCTTATAAAGGGAAAATAAAGTTGTGCCTTAAGAATGAAAAATTATACTTTATCTAAGTGTAATATTATTCTTTGATGTGACAGGGTGAACAAGAGATATCAGATAAGACACATAAACAAATAACACAGGTACTGAAATGGGAAAGGTTGATATTAAAAAAGGCTTATATTATTTGCAAATTATCTATATACTGTACTGTATATGTGGGGGCGAGATGGGAAGGGTGGTAGTGCTGTGTTGCAAGATCTCCGCCAGCCCCCTGCATTAAACTACTTATATAAAATATTTAGCCTGCCAGCATGCGGCTGGCATGTTACTATATAAAATTTTATTTTTTGAAAATTTTCTTTGAATTATTCAAAATCCGAGATATATAGTTCCAAGTTTTAAAGAGTCAAGTGTAATTAATATATGATAATAATGTGAACCATATGAACCCTTAATCAAGTCAAAGCATTAAAGAGAATATTATAAAATACTGTACAGTTGTAATATTTAAACCAGGAGCCAGCAACCTTTTTTGGGCACTGGTGTACTTGTAAATTTATCAAATACCCCATTATCAATTCTAATATTATACTTTTTTTTTTATAAACCTCTTATATTTATTCCTTAAAATATACCCTTCCTAATATTCTTAAGCCCCCCATTTCTAAAAAAAATTTGTCTAAGTAAAATGTTTATTTTAATATTAGGTTATTTAATTTTTGTATAACATTATCTAATATAACCGATCAAATTAGTTTTGGTCCCAATTAAACATGATTTGAAAGAATTTGGTATATTTGAGGGTGTATACGAGTCAAAGATCAACTTCTGATGATGCTGTAGTTTTCTTACAAGATAAGAGTGAAAATTTCCATGAGATTGACAGGGTGATTGCAATCAACCCATTACCAACTCCTGCATTATTTAGATTATGAAAATTAACTTAATGAATTACATTTGCCAAATTACTTGGCATTTTTAATTTATTCTAGTTTTCTACTTTTTACCTTTATATGTATATCAATAGGAACATCTTTTTGAGGAAATAATGCCACATTGAGCTTAGATGAAACTTCCGAGTCTTTAGGGTGAATCACATGAGTCTCCCCTTTGAAGATCCCCTCAGCAAAAACCAATACTGCTCGAATTATCATGTCATTATTGGTCGACAGAGTAATTTCAACATGTGGCTGCAAAATAATGTTGTAAAAAAGTTGTATACATTCTAGATAGTGTAGAGACATAACTGATTTATTGTTGGTATATTTAAGTTAAGAAATACACTCAAGATAATTATTATTACTATTACATTTAATATGATGGTTAATAATGGCTTAATATAAGGGTTAGAAATGAAGAATGTTATTTACAAAAAATGTATCTGCTTTAGTCTGAAGAGGTTCTGGGAAAATCACAGTGATAAGTCACATAAGGAATTGCTACCTAGCATATTCATTAATTGGTTGAAAAACAATTCCTCTAACATCTAAAATATACTTATGATCAATATATTTTTTCATTCACATCCACAATTTCAAACACATACTACATATTAATCCAATTTACATAAAACCTGATCAATTCACCCTCAAAATATCACAAAAAATATCTCAATTTTTAGGTTAATTAATTAAAGCAAGCATAAATGATACTGGCCAGTTAAGTCAACATATTTACAGTTTTTAAAAAATGCATAGGTATGAGCATGTCATAAATATATGAGTACATTTATTAGTGGTAGCATGCTTAACATCACAAAGCAAAGTAAAATAAGTAGGAGCAAGTAAGATCAAGCAAGTAGCAGATCCCTGGCCTTTTATATTATAATTCCAATAATATATAATCATTTGAAATGTGTGAATGATAAAAAATTGTTTTTGTTTTTGTGACAAGCATAAAAATATAGATAAATTTAAATATATGTGTCCAAGCAAAAACTTTACCAATATTTTTAAATCAAACTATAAAAAAACAATTGAAAAAAATTCAGTAAAGCTATTGAAATAGATAAGTGATATGTGATTCATCAAGTTATTCATATCATAGTGCAGTATTATTATAAGATTAATTATCTATTCACAACCCAAACATATTACTTACTGGAATGTGGTCTTTCCCCATGTTGATAGATATACCAGTTTGAAGGCGTGTTTTAGCCTAGTAATAGAAAATAAAACATCCTTAGGGCATTGAAAATTAATTAATTGAATGCCTACTAAAATAAGTCGCATCTACATAATGTAATAAACAAGTGGTTGTCACCTCATTCAAACATCTTCAAATTACATAACACATACTATTAGTTATTCCTTCCTCCCCAAAATCATCTCAGCTCAAGCAGGTGCCCACCAAGCATGGCAATGCCCACCCTATTCAAAAGGTTTGGCAATATAAAGAAACTAAGGGTAAACCTTTGAGAATAGGATTGTTCCAGAGTGAAATGTGTCAAGTAATCAAAGGCATAAGTTTTGAAATTCCTCGATATTTTCAGTTTTCCAAAACCCCCCTTTTTTTGGTCTTAAATGAAAAGCCATACATAGAATGTCACACTATTTTCAGAGTTGTCGACTTAATTCACTATGAAATACTCTTATGAACAGAGGATTACTAAAATTGAATTGAATTTGATTTTGATAAAGCCTTTTATTAAAATAAATTTTGTCCTCTTAATTTAGCTCTTAAATAACTTACCAGCCAATGTTATTATGAGGATTTTGACTTAAGAAACGAATAGTCACTGCTTTGACATGTATAGACATTGGCCATTAAATATTGTGGGAGAAAATAATTTATATGCATTATAATAAAAAAGAATTTACTTAAAAATATTGAATGTAAATAATTTTCTGAGAATACTCTTATGTATTGTCTGAATTTGTGAGTACATTTATAATTAGGTATATCCAGTACAAGCAAGTAAAGTGAATCTCTTCTTACTTTTTGTTTACAAACAGGAATTATGTTTATGTTGAGTGCTATACTACTTGGTTTGAAAGAGTGAATTACCCTCTACCCTTATGTGTTTCCTTATCTTAGTTAAAGAGCATTATTTTATTTGTAAATGGATGGAACTACAGTCTGCTATAGGTTGAGCAGGCCTTTGCTAGAGAGAAATTATGCTGGAATTCTAAAAATTTCCATTAGGTCATGCATGTTCTGCATCTTATTTTGAGCTGAAATGTAATCTTAAAAATGAATGATATTATCATGTCTGTTAAGGGAAAACGATTAAGTCACTAGTTTGTGTCCTTGGCTTGTATTTAGAGTACTGTTGGATAAATAATTAATTCTCTGACATTAATAAAAGTTCCTGTTTATTTGTTGTGCTAAGTGAGAGATGGTCTAATGAAGGAGTTGGCGTGTATCGGTGATCTGCGTCAAGTGAGAGGTTGGACTTATCTTATATATAAAATTCTCTTGTCACAATGTTCGTTCCCGTACTCCTCCGAAACGGCTTGACCGATTCTCATGAAATTTTGTGAGCATATTGAGTAGGTCTGAGAATCGGCCAACATCTATTTTTCATACCCCTTAGTGATAAGGGTTATCCACCCTTAACATTTTTCTATAATTTTTAGACATTTTTTTAATATCTTTATATAATTCTTATACCAGTGTGTAACGGGCAGCGTGGGGGGGGAGGGG
>CABFOW010001233.1:0-62015 GCA_902141385.1 Timema californicum | reverse complement strand
GGGGGGGGGGGGGGGGTTGTGAAGCTTATATAATTATGATACCACAGTGGGTAACGGGCAGCGTGGCGGGGGCGAGGGGGTTGTCAAGCTTATATAATTATTATACTACAGTGGTTCACGGGCAATGCCGTGCGGGACTGTTAGTATTGATGTATATGCATGTCCTATTTTTTCTATCATTAGCTATGTGATGTTGAGGACACAGGTGTGAAACTTTGAACTGTTTAGGAATAAGACCTGCTCATGGATGTACTGTCTTGGGACAGTGAAGAAAATATGAGGGAATTCAAATGGCTTTGAGCCCGGCACCAGCAGGAAAATTTAGCTTAAATTAGTTGTCAGTGTCAGTCTACATTGATTAAAGATTAATTTAGTTTTATCCAGAAAAAATGTATTATTAAGATAATGACAAATCAAGTGTGTTCCATGAGTTTGTATTTAAAGAATTTGTTGATAATTTATTTAGCATTTATCTGCTGATAAGATGAATGAATGAATATAAGATGACCACCCACTTATGAGCAACGAAATTTATAATCAAATATATTTACTTTCTTAGTGAATAAATAAAAATTAACCGAAATCGATATAAAAAATTAAAAAATAATTAAAAAAGTTCATATTTGTAACTTTATTAACAGGCTCAAACATAGAAAAAACAAAGTGTTAGCTTAAAATAAGTAAACTTTACATGCAAGACAATGCAGTTTATTTTACACATAACTGGAAGAGAAGACAAATTGGTTTACTTAAATGCCCTTCTCCTCTCTACTGTATGAGTAAGAGTGGTTTTAAAGTGTATCTCTATTTATTATTTCCTAATGTGTATGTGTATGTCTCTTTCCATGCCCTCCAAAAGCCCCTAGATGACCTAAAAAGCTGACACTTTGCACACTTATAGTATAGACTATGGGATAGAAAATAAAAGGTCCTGGATTTTCAATTTATTTGTTTTCTGATGGATTTTTTTGTTAAACAAACCACTTTAGTAATTACCAGTTCCACTGTCCTCTGTCCAATTGAAAAATTATTGAAACCCAGAAGACCTAGGAAGCTGAAATTTTGCCCAAAGTGGTGTAGGAATACTTAGTGGCCAATAATTCTGATGGAGGCCCCCAAAATGGAGAGGTTAACAAAATACCAAATTCATAAGAATCTTGAAGCAAAGAAACTGAAATTTTGAAAGCAAGTATCACCTAACCCATAAGGGAAAATGAATATTTGTTGATTAAAATTTCAATAGCACCCCCAAAATCGTTGTTAAAAAAATCTCTATGCCCAGAAGACCTAGGAAGAATAAATTTTGCTGGAAACTAGCTCCTAGCTTAGAAGGGTTCAAGAATACTTGGTGACCAAAAATTCCCATGGTGGCCGTCAAAAATTGGAATTTTACCAAAAACACAACATCAAAAGAATTTCAAAGACCATAAGACCTAAAAATCTGAAAATTCGCAGGCTGGTAGCCCCTAATACAAAAGGATGTAGGAATACTGGTGATCGGGAATTCCAATGGGAGCCCCCAAGAGGTTTTTTTTCGGGGTGGATAAGAAACTGAAGTCGAAAAATTCTTGGGTCCCAAAAGACCACGGAATCTTAAATTTTGAAGGCTGGTAACCCTTCACACAAAAGAATACAGGAATAATTTGTGATCAAGTCCCCAAACTGAATGTAGAGGGAGGTTTCCAAAACACCGAATCCAAAAAAATTCTTTAAGCCCAGAAGACCTAGAAAATCTATATTTTCAGGCAGGTATCCTATAACCCAAATCTATGTATTCTTAATGTGTGTGTGCCTTTCCACAGCTTTCAGGAGCACCTAGAAACCCTAGAAAGAGGAAGCTTTGCACACTTATAGTATAGCCACGGAAAAGAACCTAATAAAGCAAGATTTTCATTTTTCTTTTTGCCTGAATGAATTTTTTTTTACGACCTCACATTAATTAAAAGAAATGAGTGTGGGGTTTGAGTTTTAAACTTAGCCAAAAAATATAATTTGCATCCTTATTATTCAAGTTTAGTTTGCCTGTTGCTGAAAGGCTTATACAAGCCTACTAGTTCAGCAACAGGCAAACTAAACTTGAATAATAAGGATGCAAATTATATTTTTTGGTTAAGTTGAAAAATCAAACCCCACACTCATTTCTTATAATTCATGTGGGGTTGCAAAAAAAAAATCATTCAGACAAAAAGAAAATTGAAAATCTGGCTTTATTAGGTTCTTTCTCGTGGCTAGACTATTACTGGCTTGAGGCTATAAGGAAAGTAAGGTTTAACTGTATTGCTGTACACAAATTAAAAATGTTGTCTGGGATTCCCATTTTATTTCTTGGTGAAACCAAGATGATCCTATGTATTTTAAAAACCTTTTGTTTAGTGGTGGGTCTATAGAACCTGTTTTATTTATATTATTTAGGAATATTTAATTTATATTAATAAGAAATATTTAAAAAAATACTTAGGTGATTTTTTTTTTTATTTAAATTTAAAACCATGGTTATGTTTAATTTACTTGATTCAACAACAATAATGCAGCACACCATTTGAATTTGCCTGCATTTTGTTAAAGACCAATCTTGTAAATACATTTTCACATTGTTATCTGATCAAGTAAAAAGTTAAATAAACAGCTTCAAGCTACCAACTATATTTTATAGTGTGAGAAACAAAATAATGAGTGTGACACCGGAATTAAATGGCAAATATAGCATAATTATGAAAGGTTTTTACTTTAATTGAATTATTTTATTTCTGTTTTGGATTTCATAAAGTTTAAGCATATAATATCAATATAAAGGTGATTGTTTATTGGTAAATATTGTAATAAATTTGGTGATTCGTATATAAAAATTCTCTCAAACTTCTTCAATGCTTTAAATCAGTGGTTCCCAAACTTTTTTGAGTCAACACCCCCTTGGTTCCAAAAACTCATGCCCAGTGCTCCCTATCCTTTACTCTAAAAAAACAATATTTGTAATAGTAGTTTTCAATGACCCACTATGAATAAAATAGCAATAAAATTCAAGGCTAGAACAATTATTAATTGAATATTTACTAAAAATTAACATATATTTTTTAAGTCTATTTAATTAAACATGATTGATGAGCTCAATCCAGTGATAATCTTTTCAAAGTTATTAAATACTACATATTATTAAATACCACATTTAGTAGCTAGGTAGAGTTCACCACTATTGTGTAAATTCTTACTGTGATGGATGAACTTGATGAAATGATAATAGTTTCTCAATGTCTGGCTTAATGTCACACTTAGTAATCTGGAGTCGATTTATTGCTTGGAGAGAAGTAGGCTGACCACACTAAAACCAAGTTTCACCAAATATGATGTTGGAAATACAATCAGGAGCCTCTTAAACACACTCCATAATGCAGGATAGCTCAATGTCATTTTGTAGCTCAATTAGTTCTTCTTCCATTGTTCCAACTTTTTCATTATCTGAAAATGGACTTAAAACCCAGCCTGGAATTTCCATAACAAAATCTTTGAATCAATCAGACATATCTTCATTCAGCATATTCAAATGGTCACAAAAAACTTGTAGATCATCATTTTGTATCACGACTTTCTTTTCTAGCTCTGACAAGCTCGGAAATTGGTATAGCTCACGACGGCTTTAATAAGATTGGTGTCATTGCCTTGCAACTGCAAGTTCATTTAATTGAAATTTGCAAATATATCAGACAAATAAGCACTGTCATGATTGATTTCTTTGAGTTCATTACTGAGCAAAGCATTCATGTCTTCAAAATATTCCACAACAGTGTCACAAGGTTGTAAAAGCATCTCAAACAGTTTCCTTTAGTTAGCCAACGAACTTCAGTGTGAAGCAACAAACGTTCAAAGTCTTCATCCTTCTCAGCACAGAGTTCCCGGAATAGTCAATCATTGAGAGCATGTGCTTTAATTTTATTCACTGCAGTAATAACAGTGTGTAATAAATTGTGTAGGCGTCACTGAGATTTTTTGCAACCAGATGTTGGCGATGAATGACACCAATGAATGGTAGATATATTTAGCACTGATTTTTTCATTCAAGTAAGCGAGACACCCACGGTAGCGACCAGTCAGTGATGGTGCTCCATCAGTTGCACAAGCAATTATGTTAGTGAGTGGAATTTCCTTTTCTTTGAAAAACTCCTCAGCTATATGAAATATTGACTCTCCTTTAGTATTGGTTTTTAGTTTCCTTGCAAATAACAACTCTTGAGCCAAACTCTCGTTTTTTTATAAAAGACACATAAGCAAGAAGTAAAGATTCATCATTGCCTGGCAAAGTTGACTCGTCCAGCTGTAATGTAACTTCTAATGTCCTTAGTGTGTTGCACTGTAGATTTTCCACATTCTCAGCCATTTCATCTATGCGTCTTTGCACTGAATTGTTGCTGATAGGAATCATCTTAATTATAACATGTGGTGAATTGTGCAAAACAGTATTCAGAACCTCACTAACCACTGGAAGGATGAGTTCTTCACCAATTGTATGGGGCTTTCCAGACTTAGCAATCAACAATTAAATGTTGTATAATGCAAGCAAACCATCAGTTTGTTGTTGTGAACTATTGCAAATCTTGTTTAACAATGTTGGCTGCTTTTGAAACTTTTCACAAAGTGATTGAAAAAAATTTAAGCTCTTATCTGCCTTATCAGGATGTGCCTTTTTTGAATGTTCAATGAGTCTGGAAGGCTTCATGGCCGCATTAGAAAATACCTTTTCACATATTAGTCACATTGGCAGCTGCTGGTTTGTTGATGCAGGTATAAATCCATACTTAAGATATTCCATACCATATTGTCTACATTTCTTTTTTGATTTTTCTGCTTCTGCTATTTATATTCTAAAAAATAATTGAATGTAGGCCTGTATTTAAAAAAGTGTTTTTCTGTTGCTTCCTTCAGAAATTTACAACTATAACATTAAATTTTATTTCAATAATATAGGTATGAATAATTACAAATGTAAAAAAAAAATTAATTCAGAGTTGCAACTATTTCCGTTTTTTTATATATATTTTTAAAATGATTTTGCTACACAGTTATTTATGTACACATTTTGTAAGTGAATATTAAATAAAAATTTGAGCTCTAGATTAGGCATTGGTACTGAATTTCATCTTAAAACTTTTATAATCCCACATAACCTCCATTAAAACTGTTAATATTGAGTAGGCTGCAACAATAATAACATGTTTGTAGCTTCTAATCTCGATTCATAATCAATATGTTGAATAATTGAAAACACAGGAAACTAAGTATCACACTCAATACTATTTTGTTCAGGACTTACCAGTAAAATGTTGAGGAGACAACAAAGAAACAAGAACACAGTATGACACTTTCTCAAAATGTGATATACTGGTCTGAATAGCTCTGGTGACGCGGCCTCAAGAAGGGAGGGAGAACGTGTGACGTAGTCTAGGGGAGGGGGTGAGAACGCATGACGTGGCCTAGATAATGGAGGGTATACGCAAAACATTACCTTGGAAAGGGAGGAATAAACTTGAAGTAAGGAAGGTATTTTGCTGGTCAGTCAAATATAAATAAACAACACATTCGGAAAATACCAGCTTGAGTATCCCTCTACCACCATTTTGCCTCTTAGCGCCCCCCTGTGCAATCCCGCCGCCCACTTTGGGAACCAATGCTTTAAATCAAAAACAAATGAAACAAAAATAATACTAAAATCTAGAATGTTATATTTCAAGGAAGAAGTTTTTCTGTGCTTACTAAAATAACTTGAAAAGGTTAATAAATATTTTCCGAAAATACAAAATACCTATTAAAATTTGCCATTGTGACACAGATTCGATAGTGAACCCTACTTTTATTATCTATTTTGGCAATTATGTGTAAATAGTAAACATATATACAACACATGATAATGTAAAGTCTGTCTCAATGTGAAACATAAGTGGTTTTCAGTTTTTACTGTCAAATAAATTCCAATATTATAGTACCTCCTAACTTTTATTTTTTGAAAATATTTCTGCAGTTAGATTAAAGTTCAACATTAATTACATAATACTAACAGGTATGATCCCAACTTCTTGGCTGATTATTTGTTTATCCTGTGTATGTCCTTGAGCTGGGTTAGAGAATTGAGCACTTCCTTGGTAGTTCCTTAGCTCTAGTAGCAATGTTTGCTTCTTGGACAAAATTTCACGGAAATTATCCTGTTCCACACTCAATGTCCCCGGGCCTACACCTGATGTTCGTATACCGACTTCACCAGACATGTTGTAGCCTTGAACTATGAGTAAAATTAATAAACCATGGGAAATAAAGCTGAAAGATAACATAACCAAAATAGTTTATTTTAAGCGTACAATAAAACCCAGTTATGATCTCATTAGTTGTATATTGGAGTCAAATATCAAGTGTATGTGAGCACATCTCCACATTCATGTTGTGAAATATCATTATGAAAGTTATCTTTCTAAGGAAAACCTCTTTTCTCTTTTCGAAGCAATTGCATTATATTAAAAAGGAGGTACAGGAAAGGTGGGTAGTAACATATAAAAGGGACGAACACAATATGGCCTTTACAATAAAAAGAAGACCACAGTTCACACTTTGCATTGCTGCCATTGGACAAAGAGGTAATGTTTGCCTCTTAAAGCGAAAAGAGGTTTTCCTTATAGAGATATATTATATATTCGCATCAAATGTCCTTTTTCTGTGTTTGTTCTTTATGTTATAACTTTAATTTGTTCCTAGCTATGCGTCCTATCATTCTTTACATTTTTACATTTTCTCCCTTTTGTTTTTTGGTTTCCTTTTTTTTTTAGGAAGTTGATGAGTTACAATAGAATGAAACCTAGGTCGAGGGATTGGGCGGTGACGATAGAATTTATTTAACAGGCAACCAAATTACCTCTTTGTCCAATGGCAGCAATGTAAAGTGTGAACTGTGTTTTTCTTTTCATTGTTTGTATAGGCCATATTGTGTTCGTCCTTGTTATAAGTTTCTATCCACCTTTCCTGTACCTTCTTCCAAATATAACCCTATAAAAGTTGGTTATTGAAAATCACTTCAAAGATTTTAATATTCAAGAGAAGACATTAGGCTACATTAAATGCTTCAATGCTGAAGATTAATCCTCTCATTTTAAAAATATTTATTTCTAAAAAAAAATCTAATTTAACAGAACTTAATTGTTTCATTGTCAATTGACAAGGACTGGAGCAGACAATCACCATATAAGTGTGTGCTAGAGAAATAAGTTATTCTTTATCATAAAATGGGGGTGATTCAGATATATGGGCTTAATTATAACAATTATTTAGTGCTGCTTGTTGTGGAAATTTTTCCAACACCATAGCTATAATTTCTTTGGGTATAAATAATAAAAAAATTATTCATATGAGGGGTTTAGCTTTTGTTAAGTCATATTTTGTACCCTGTTTAAATATTTAGTCCACTACATCAGTATATTTGAAATTATTTTATACAATTTTGGGGTAAATTAGGGGACACAACCACCAACACATAAAAAGCACTTGAAGCATATACTTTCTGGCAATATGGACAAGCAAAACTCAAAGATCTAGAAGAGAGAAACTATAACAGGCAGCTGCAGAACAATGTATGTTAACTACAATAGGTAAACATTGGATTTTGTATTTTTATAAAAGAGTAACACAATTCACAAAATTGTTGAACTTTTTAAAAAAAAAAGTTTGGCTATAAACGTTCATGGAGAGAAACTGATTAATAACCTTTATTACAAGAAAATGTTTATAAATACAAAATAAATCGAATTTTCAGATGTTGATAATTTCCTTAGCACTCACAAATCATATTGAAGCAGGAACCTTCTTGAGATTAATTTATTTATCAAACTGATATCTTATCTTAAAATGATAGATAAAAGTTAAAATTTATATTTAAATTCATGTGAGAATATTAACAAAACACTTTTTTTTTTTTAATTTGACTCTATATTTTTAATAAAATGTTCTTTTATTAGAATTTTCTCCATCCTGCTTAGGCCTGGGGGGATCCCGAGCCATGGGGAAAAAATTCAGGAAAATGGACATTCTCCAAACCGCAAGTTAATTTTTCCGGGATTTTTGGAGGAAAATAACCATTTTCATACAAATAATAAGGCCAAGTTTAAAAATTAAATATAGGCATTTCATTACACAAAACATTCACTTTTAGACTTGTCTCAGTAATAATCTTTAACTTAAGTAACTTAGCTCACTGTGTGTGACCCGAACAGGTAGCAAAATACTGTGCTAAAAATAAAAACTTATTACCTCATACTCGTGGTTATGTGAGGTTGTTTATACAAAGTAGGTCTAGGTTCTATAATATTCCAACTACTACATGAACATTGTGGAGTGATTGAGTAAAATAGCATTAGCAGCATATATTTCAAGGGATAGAGCAAAAATCACTCAATAAAGTTAAATATTTTAATTGCAGGTAATAAAGTAGATCCTGAATGTTTGTTTACACATAGCAAGGCAGTCGTTCTTATTTTCATGATGGTGAATCAGGTGTCTCTAAATAAAATTTTTGAAAGTGATAGTAAATTAAAAAAATCATATCTTCACTCAATCAAAATATATCACTTTCTCGAGTATTTTTATATTCTATTGAATTATGCTTTTGTAAAACTATGTAATTGTGTAGATAACATGAAAAAATATCTATTTTGCTTTGTTTGTTGCTACTCATTCATGTCTTTAAAGACAAGGATGTTGAAAACCAAGCTGCCAACCATGTAAAATATAATAATAATCAACCTCCCCTTACCCCCCCAAATAAAAAAAGACTTGACAAGTTTAAAGAGTACATACCGGTTTTATAAGCACCTAATTTATTTAGAATTTATTAGTCAAAAAGAGTGAATACTTGTAGATAAAATGTAAATTTTATCCTAACTTTTATTCGCAAAATTCAAAGCTTTTTTAATGTTGCTGTAAGTATATTAGGATATATAAATTTTTAATTTTATTTTATTTTTATATCATAGAGAAAATCTCCTATGGCAATGTGTAAAGGCTCTCAATCTTTGCTATTCAAATACTTTGTAAAGAATAAGAGAGTATGTAGCAGTGCTGAATCTGATGCAACCACATGACAAGAAAGCACCAGCAAAGCTCCGGACTCTGCTTTGAACCATGTAATGCAGTCATTGTTGATAGTGAGCTAGACCTTTTAGATATAAGCAGATACCTCAATCAAAGAATATATGACGAGATTAAACTCAAATTCCTCACTACTCTGTGGATTCCAGAGGATTCATTTCAATTTCCTGCAAGTGGAAAAAGAAATATCCGGTTCCAAAGACAACGGTTGAACAACTTTACCTGGCTTTTCTACACTAAAAGTAATGGTGCACTTTGTAAATATTGTGTTTGGTTTCCCAAAGACTTTGGCAGAAAAGGATAAAGTCAAGAGCTGGAATCACTTGTGAAAGAGCCATATAAAAACTGGAACGATGGCTTAGAAGTGTTTAAAGCCCATAACAAACACAACTATCATAAAGAGACAACGATGATTGGCAGTAGTTTCATAAATGTATCAAGAGATGAAAACTTAGACATTAGGAATATTGTTGATTCTGCAAGGAGAAAGCAAGTAGAAGAAAACAGGGGAAAATTTTCCTCCATAATTGAAACTATTAAATTTTGTGGTCGGCAGGAGCTTGCACTCAGAGGAACAAACAATGCTGGGTCAATTTCGGTCAAAGGTGATTAGCCAGTGTTCAATGATGGAAATTTTAGAGTGCTGTTAAAAATGAGAATGAAATGTGGGGATGAGAAACTAATTAAACATGCTGAGCACGCTGCTTTGAATGATTCTTGTATTAGTCTAAAGATTCAAAGCAAATTGCTAAGTATTTGTGGAGTAATGGTTCAAAAAATAAATTGTGAGGAATGTAAATGAAGCAAAGATCTTTTCGATATTAGTTGATGAAACAGCAGACATATCTGGACATGAACAGTTATCTCTTTGTGTATGATACATAAAAAATGTGAAAAATTTCTTCATAACCAAAGAAGATTTTCTTTGTTTTGTCAAAGTTGGAAATACAGCGGGCCAAGATCTGGTATGTAGTATTATTACTTCTCTTTAAAATGTTGGTATTAACTGTAATAATATGATGGTGCAAGATTATGACAGTGCTTTTGTAATGAAAGGATCATTCAAAGGAATTCAGGCATTAATCAGACAAACTTATCTAGAATCCCTATATGTTTATTCCAGTTTGCATCCCTTAAATTTAGCTTTGGGTCATTCTTATGCTCTGGAAAGCGTCATACATTGCATTGGAACTATGAAGTCTATTGCAACTTTTCTAATATCATCACCCAAAAGGACAAGCAAATTACAGGCACATATCAAATCTGAATTTCCTGATTTGAAATGGAAGACATTAACAGTGATGGGTGAAACAAGATGGGTAGAAAATCATGACAGCCTTTTGAAATTCAAGGATATATTTAAGGACCTCATAAAAACTTTAGAAGATTTAAATAATGATAAAGATATTGGTCAAAAAGTGGAAGTATTTTGCATAGAAAATTTCACCAATATAACCTAATACCATCCTCTTTACCACTTCCAGACTTTTTTCAAACTCTCCATGCATGTGTGATGTGCCTTTCTACCTCTTTAGTCACCTATCTAGGTCTTAACTGCTATAAAGAGGCACCTATGGGTAACTATTTGAGATCAAGAACTAAAAACACTATCGATAAACAGTAACATTTGCTATAAATAATAGAATACATATTTTTATAATATTCACTGGCAGGTTTAGCTCGGCACCAAAATTCTTGACTTTTACCAGTAAGGACAAGTTTTATATTATGGCCTGGTGGACTAAATTTTTTCCTTAAAGATTTGCGTTGCTCTCTTGAAGATAATGTTCATGTATTATTTTGGAAATCAACCCTCCTCACCCTTGTTTAAATTAGTTATTTTAAGCAATTAGCATGAATGGGCAGTATGATGTGCAACACTAAAAAATTAAGTTGTTAGTGGGCCTATAAGATAATTATGAGAAATTACTAAACTATTATGTTTTTAATTATTTTCCTTTTAGTCAAAGTGTCTTACTATCCATCCAATTTGTACACATATTTACACTGATGGAGTAAGGTTGAGGGAAGTATAACTTAGAGTATACATGCTCACATTTGCGTAAAAGTGGAAAACTATCTTGGCCAAGCCTATTTCAAAGAACCCAGCCAAGATTTGAACCTTAGCCTCTCCATCACTGGCAAACTAGACAAAGTGGATACGACCCAAAATACAATTTTTAATATTCAAATATCCAATGTTAAAAATCCTTATGATCAGCAACAAACAAAAATGGGATTTTTTGCTTGACAAATTTGGTGATTTGTCCAAATCTAAATAAAAGCATTAGTAATTTTGCTAATATATAGTATAAAATAACCTTTTCTCATACCTTCTCCTTCTACCGAGCAGCAAATTAGGTCTGAGCGCCCTAGCATGCGATAATCTCCTTCTGTAATGCCGGCTACAGCATGGTTCAAATTATCTTTAAACATAACTTCTCCAGTACGACTGCTACGAGCATCAATCTTTCCATTAGACCATCCTGTGATTAGCTCTTCTACTCCATCTCCATCCAGGTCATATGCATAGATAGACATAGCACGGTTCTTGGACTAAAATAATTAACAGGTTATCTCCAATGAACTTCAGTGTGAGGCTTTACACAACAAATTCAGCAAGTAATTCACAAACAATGTTTTATACAGTCTTGTTAAATTTTAAATTAACTTTAAAATAATATTGAACTCTAAACTGTATGATTATCTTAAATTATGATGATATTTTTGTGTGTGTATAAAATATATGTAACATGATTGTTAGAAGATACTCTATCTTAGAATTAAACTAGAACTATATTTTAAATATTTTAGTTTGGTAAATATCTACCTAAAGGTTTGACTATAGTCAACTAGCTGTTGGAAACTTGACCCAAATACACAACATTGTTGAATTTTACAAATTCTGTAAATAATAAAATCAAAGAATATTGTATAATAATCATTTGTTGATGTACTAAATTTTCAGGGTTGGCTGGTTTGAATCTCATTGGATTAGACATTGTTTAAAACTTGGTATACGCCAAGTATTTTTATAAATTAAAACATCTCTTTTTTTATTAGGGCTAACCCCCCTTGGCTTTTCCAGAGTTACGTTTTGAGAATGAAGTCACATCACAGGTTACAACCTATGAGTGGTAGGAAAAATCAACACTAAGGTTAAAAGAAAAAATATATATATTTTTAACGCAACAAAGTGTGTTTATAGTTTTTTTTATGTTATGTTATGTTATGTTTAATTAACTAGTGTAAGTAGTGTACTGTAAGAGCATAATTATTTTAAGGTTTATTCTGGCAAGAGGTTAGCCCACGCTTGTACATTTCCTTGTAAGTCAAGAGTGTTGGGTTGCCATCCTGCTGAGAATAGCGTATTTCCCATAAAGATTGCATCCTGTTGACGAGCGAGCACGGTGCGACCGATGGACCTTCCTGGCTGGTGTATATCGAGATCAGCAAGTTTAGGTGTTATAATAACATTTTGTTTAGTGTTTGGAGCCGTGCTGAGTGCATGGGAGTCGGCATCTAGCAACGGCTGACTAAATGGCTAAAGGAATAAAATATGATCTGGTGGTTCCCACCCACCGGAGGCTTGATCGCAGGTCTAGAGGAAGGTTTGCGAGTCCCGCTATCATGCCTGCTCCCTCGTCACAGGAAATCTACTCAGTTATCTAGGTAGTAGTTTAGTCATCTGAATTGGTTAATAATAGATATTATAGGACTAACACTCAAGTTTCACTCCCCACGAACCACCCATTCCAACCCCTACCGCTCGGGGTTCATCCCAATTATATAAGTCCCTACGGTGCCACGGTAGTGTTATAGCTAGGGTTGGCTACCGGGTACCCAAATAAACTGGGGATGTTACAAAGTGTTGTCAGAAGTGAGGATCGGGACTTTGTAAAAGGTGTCCAAAGTGAAGATTGAGTGATAAAGTTATATCAAAAGGGATTAAGTGTATGTAAGTGATAACATGTCGGTAAATAAGTAAAATATTCTAAAACTGATATCAAGGTTAGCTGATTATATGTTTCACTACGCGTGCTGCTAGCTTGATTATGCTAGGTGTGGAAGAAATACGATATGAGCTGATAAAACTTTGTACCGCAAGCCACGAACGGAGTGATAAATGCGCGTGTGCGTATATAAGCTGCTATCGAGAAAGAAGATAAGTCGACAACCTCAACCAGTATGAATGGACAGATGACAGTAGTAACATCACAAAAGTCATTCACAAACGTCATCCACCACAACAGCAACACTAACAGCAACACCAAGGTAGGGAATTGTACAACTTTGATATAGTTTAGCCTATTTTGTGTGTTCAATTAATATTTTAAGATGAATTTAAAATTCTGAAGTGCATTTTTATATTCTGACAAATAATTCCAAAATTTAAAATATTCTATTGCAAAATTGTTATCATGGCTATCCCCCAGTAAGGTTAGGACGAGACGTTGACTTACAGACATAAAAATTTTAATGATACAAATTCATGATTTAAAAGTAGAAAGCAAAACTCTAAGGCAAGCTCGTATAAACCATGCTGCTAATACGAGTAAGGGAAACAAATCAATAACAGCCACCATGTATGTTAGAAATGTCTCTCTTATTCCTAGTATGCCAGTATTTCAAGGCAGGGCAGAGGATAGTGTGAGCGCCTTTTTCACAAAGTTAGAGCAGTCGGCAGAACTATGTGGGTGGACTGATAAAGAAAAATTAGCAGTAGCCAAATTACGGATTTTAGGGGAAGCACAGGAATTTACTTTGACGCATAGTGAATGTAGGGAAGCTACAACTTATGAAGCCCTGAAACAAGAGCTTGTAATGTTCTTTAAGAGGAAGAATACTACCATGTATTACCGAGAACAGCTGACCAACTGCAGTGGACATAGTAGAAGTGGACCGTCGACCAGATGAAGACAAACGAACTGAAAAACGCGTTTTTGCAAACTACGCTGAGGATAAATGTCCCAAATGTAGAAGATAAAGTAAATTATCTAAAACTTGTCCAATCAACAAGTTAGTTTGTTTTCATTGTCGGGACAAGGAACATATATCCAAATTTTGTAGGAAAAGGTTTGAAGGGAAGAAACCTCTCCCAAACGATCGAGGGATTGGGCCAAGCCACGACCCCCAGTCAAATTAAAATTTGTCCCTGTAACTTCCGCTGACAGTGAAGACTCTAAGTGTAAAAGAGCTTATCGTCTTGCAAAATATGAAGGAAAACGATGCAGGTTGTTAGTCGATACAAGAGCTCAAGTTTCAGTAATGTAGCCAGAGGTTGTGGGAAATAGAGGTATTTCCAAATCCAAGAATGAAATTGCGGGTAAAGGAGGACCAAGTATTTCAAATTTGGGAGAAAAATCTGTGACTTTCGAGTTAAACCATGATAGCTATGTAGTAAATGTACAGGTTTAAATGCCATCTTTATGAGGGCATACTTGGATTGGATTTTTTGTTAAAAAATCAAGCGTCTATTAACATATAAAAACGGAAATTGAACCTTTATCATAAATCTTATGATTTAGGAACAAGAGTCGAAATAGGGCCCCAACAAATTAATGCAGTTGCAAATATGAGATTAGCTACCTCATCCTGTGCTGTGGAAATAGTTCCGGTTCTAGTAAGTTTAATGCACACTGAAGAAATGCCCCCGGGCGCAAGAAAGATAATTCAAGCTGAAGTTAAACTCCCCAAAGTCATTGATGAAAAGTTACTTTTAGTAGAGCCAGTTATACAAAGCGATACACTGGAAGATAAACACTGTTATGTGGCTAGAAGTGTTAGTGTTGTCATAAAGGCAGGGAACAGGTTCAGAGTCCCTATAAGTGTTGTCAATGAGCCCTGTGGTTGTCCAAATGCCCCGAGGGGTGGTAATTGCTAGTGTTTAATATGTAAACAAAGATGACATCTGTTGTGAAAAAAACTCATGTGGAAGTTTGTAAGCCACGGACCTTATATTACTTTGGGGTAAGGGTCAAAATAAAGTTGTACGAGCTTGTGGGGTTAAGGAGACTACAACCCCTAAATACGAAGCTGCACTGAATCAAAAACTAGATTATTTGTCAAAGGAAGATAAAAACATTTTGAAGCCTATTTTACAAGAGTTTAAGGATATCTTTAGGGAAAGAGATAATTTACCTGCTACCCGATAAGTACACCATCGAATACATACCGAAGATGCAAAGCCTATATCACAGAAACCATACAGAGTGCTTTATCACCAAACAGCCCGAGTTCAAGACATGGCTGAGAACCAGTTAAAGGTCGAATTTATCAAACCCAGGGAAATACATGATCAACCATGGAGCTCTCCTATAGTGATTGTAAAAAAGAATTCTACAACAGGAGAGCCAGCATTCCGAATTTGTGTTGACTATAGACGTTTAAGTGCAGGAACTACCCCAGACCTTCATCCCCTACCTAATTTAGTGTAAACGGTTGAAAACATGTATAAATGTAAAGTCTTTTCATGCCTGGACATGACTAGCGGCTACACACAACCATGTGTTCATCCCGACAACCAAGCAAAAACATCTTTCATAACTACAGGGAGCGGCAAAATGATCTGACGGTTTTCGCCACCGCGCGGTTGAGCGAGTAGGTGGTGGGGTGTGGTGAGGATAGGCGCGTTTCAGAGCCTACACGTGAACATTTTTAGTATTCATGGAGCAGTGGTTGGTTGACCATCGCGCGTTTGATGTCGAGGCATTTTTTAAAAGTGGCGATTCCTGTGTTGCTGTGCAGTGTCAGTTCCGTAGGCGTTTTAATTTAGATCCACGAGGAAAAGTTCCGACACGCAACACAATTATGCTGTGGGTGAGTAACTTCAGAGCTACCGGTTCAGCGTTGAAACGGAAGTCAACAGGCCGTCCAAGGTCAGTCCGGACGCCAGAGAATATCGATAGAGTAAGAGAAGCTGTGGAAGCCAGTCCTCGGCGTCCGACCCGTAAACAAGCTGCTGCTTTACATATGTCTGACCGCTTGGTAAGACGAATTTTGCGGTTCGATCTGCATTTCCATCCATACAAAATGGCTATTGTTCAGCAGTTAAAGCCCAATGACTATGCAAAGCGAAAAGCATTTTCAGAGCAAATAATTGATTTGATGACAGATGAAAAAAAATTTCATGATGAGCGACGAGGCGCATTTTAATCTGGACGGTTATGTAAACAAACAGAACTTTCGTTATTAGTCAGCTACAAATCCTGAAGAACTGTATTAACGTCCTCTGCATAGTCCTAAGGTCACTGTGTGGTGTGGTGTAACAAAAACTTGTGTCATTGGGCCATACTTCTTTGAAGAGGGTGGCCGAACTGTTATGGTCAATTCGCAACATCTGTTGATGTTACAAAACTTCCTGATTCCTTAACTTCGGAGAAAACGCTCAGTGCGCAATAGAATGTGGTTCCAGCAGGATGGGGCAACTGTCCATACAGCCAATGAAGTGATGGACCTTTTGGAAAGTAAGTTTCGTGGCCGAGTAATCTCGCGTTTCGGGGATATTGCATGGCCAGCACGCTTCCCTGATCTAAGTGTTTGGGATTTTTTCTTGTGGGGTTTCTTGAAATCAAAAGTCCACACAAACAAGCCTTACACATTGGTCGCAACTTAAAGTGGCCTAACTCAAGAAATCGCCAACCTGTCTCCTGCAATGTTAAGGAAGGTGTTCGACAGTTTTGGTGCGATACTGGAAGAGTGTTTCATCACAGAAGGGCATCATTTGAAGGACGTCATCTTCAAATCTTAAACTGATTAAATTGGTTCCAATGTTATTTTCTTTAATTTCCATTAACACCATTCTGTAATAACCAATAAAACATTTTTTATCACGCTTAACATTTGTGTTATTCGTACTTTAAAACCGTCAGATCTTTTTGCCGCTCCCTGTACAACAGGGGTGTACAAATGTGTTAGAATTCCCTTTGGTTTCAGAAATTCCCCAGCTACTTTTCAAAGACTGATAGATGGTATATTTTATGGGTTAACGCCTACTCAAACCCATATTTACCTAGATGCTATAATAATATTTAGCAAGGACGTGGTAGAACATGCTGAAAGACTGCGGGCAGTTTTGAATCGGTTACACCAGGCCAATTTATCCTTAAATATAGATAAATGCCACTTCGCGGCCTCTCAGGTACTTTACCTAGGTCATTATATAAGTCATGAAGGAATAAAATGTGATCCTCAGTTAGTCGAAGCCGTCTGAAACTACCCCATTCTGAAAAACATCAAAAAACTCCAATTATTTTTAGGATTGTGAAACTTTTATCGTAGGTTCATTGAATACTATGCCAGGAAAGTGCAGCCCCTAACTAAGCTGCTAAAAAAGGGAGCAAAGTTCGAGTGGACCCCAGACTGCAGTGACGCTATGGAAGCTTTAAAAAATGCATTGACTTCATCTCCAGTATTAATTTTCCCTGATTTTGAAAAACCATCTATCTTGTCTACAGATGCTAGCAACTATGCACTTGGTTGTGTGTTGTCCCAAGGATTTGAAAGTAAAGAACACCCTATTGCTTTCGCATCCCACCAACTGAACCAAGCAGAACTTAACTATAGCACCACAATAAAAGAACTTCTAGGAGTCCTGTGGAGTGTCAATACATTCCGTTGCTACCTACTGAACAAACCATTCACAGTAATTATGGATCATGCCGCTCTTAAGTGGTTATTAGGTCTAAAAGACCTTAGCAGTGGTTTAATGAGATGGAGTTTACGTCTTAGTGAATATCATGGTGTCTACTCAACTTGACCAATGAAATTCCCGACTTTTTCCCTGATTTCCCCTGATCATTTCCTGAAATTCCCGACTAAAAAGTATGTCACATCGTTCTAACTTCCCCCTCCCACCTCATTTTTCTACTAATCTTTTTTATTAATAATAAGTTTTAAAATTTAAATAAACGTTTTTTGAAATTTGTTTTAACATTGTTTACTAGGAAACAAACAAAATCTACAGTTTTAATAACATTATTATTTACTGATTTAATGATTATTATATTTCATATTTTGAGTAAAACAACATTTTCCTGGATTTTTGTTGTAATTTACCAAATTCTCGACTTATTACCTTTTTTTCCCGATCACTTCAAATTCTAGGCTAATTCCCGTTTTCCCTGATTTTTTCGAATGGTAGACACTCTGGAATATGTATACACGGTGTGTCATCGACCATGAAAATTCCATGGAAATGCTGATGGACTAAGTAGAAAAATAAGAATCATCGAACTCAGTGCCCAAGAGGACCTAATAGAGCAGCAATCTCAAGATGCTGATTGTCAAATTTAAAGACACAACCCAAGTTTTCAGAAGGTTAATGGCTTACTTTTTCGAGAAACAAAGTATGGAAAGCACATTGTGATACCCGAGTCAAAACGTGATGACGTGTTAAAAGAATGGCACGACTCAGTTTTAGCCAGTCACAGCGGTAAGAGAACTTTGAACTACAGGGTGGCACGAAAGTACTGGCGGCCAAATCAACATCACGATGTAGATAACTACATTCAACGATGCATCTCATGCAATCAGAGAAATAAATATGGAAAAAAAAGCACTACAAGAACTACCTGAAACAAACACTCCATTTGAACAGATTGGTTTAGATATGGTCGATCCCTTACCAAAAACCAGAGACAACAATAAGTATATTTTAACGATGCTTGAACATTTGTCTAGGTATTTGATGATGATACCTATACCTGATCAGAGTGCAGACACCATAGCGAGGGTGTTTATTTTCTAGTGGGTGTTGAAGTTTGGGACACTCTTATTTCTTATCAGTGACAAGGGTTCGAACTACATGTCAGAACTAATTGTGCAAGTTTGCAAATTGCTCAATGTCAATATAAGGGACCATATTTATTGTTAGAAGTGTTGTCACTGGTAACCATTAAGGTTCAGCTACCCTTTCGCACTAATATTGTTCACAAAAATAGGGTTAAGCCATATTTGGCTAAGTTATTCCTTGTACCTTGTGACAGCGACACTGATGTGCGGCCGGGAGGTTGTCCGATAAAGACGCATCTGGTTCCTAAGGACGCCAGTAGGTCACGTGGTGGCCCTAACAGCAGTTCGAGGTTTGATACCAGCCGACCACGTCCAGTCACGCTGGAAAGCCAACTATCCAGGAGAAAGGTGGTCATCTCCCCCCTCCCCCCAACGCTATCGAAGCACCCCTCCCATTTTTATAGCCTCAGAAGGCGCAAGTAAAATGTTCGCTCTAGTGTTTTATTTTTGTATATTTTCCAATGTGTTAAGTGAAGTAACAAAAATTATTGAATTACCTAATGGAGTTATGTTTGAAAAGAAAGGAAATGGTTAGAAATATTCGAAAAAAAACTTGCTTTTTTCCCTCAACACTTTATAGTTTAAATATGTTTAACAAAGGTTTCTGTCACTACCTTAAAGTTTTAATATACTTTAGTTCACCTTAACTCTCCAGAGGCGCTGAAATTTATCATAAACACCAACTGTCCCATTAGCCAAGCCATATCCAAACTTGCTATTACTAAACGCCGCTAAAGATGTCACAGCTTCTGTTTCTGTCTGCTCGCTGATAATATGGTCTTCTTTAAAAACTCGAATGTCGAAATCTTCAGATCCCACAATCAACTACACAAAGTAAGAATGCATGGCATATAATAATATAAGTAAACTATAAATGTAACCAATCATTTTCTACAGCACAAAATAGTAAGACTAATATTTTACTTCATTTTCTCCATCTTGGTCAAAGTCCAGTAGTGTAAGGGAACACACATTGTCACCTGTCACACTCCAAAAAATATCCTTTCCCTTACAATCAAACCCTTGAAGAGAGCAGTTGCCTCCTACAAGAGCCAAAGGTGTTGTATCACTGCCCAGTTTTCCAATAACCATGGCACCAACACCATCAGGAACCTATCATAAAAGAACCATTATTAGCTTAGAGTGTAAACAACTCACCAAAATAAATTCAAGTTATAGCACAAAAATGAAGTGATGTTTATGTCTTGACTTTGAAGATAAAAGTCAATTTTGACACACAACCACATTAAATATCACTAAAAGTTTATTATTAAAAAGAATATAGTTTTGATTTTAACTTAGTAAAAGGGATATATGTAAAGTTTACATAAATACATTTCCTAACAATGCCAAAAATCGAATTGGTGCTTTACTAAGCTAGGGTGATAATAGACAAACCCGAGATTTGGTATTAAAAATTAGTGCATTCATAATAATTTCTCCCCCCAACCCCAAATCTTACTAATTGCCCAGGCTAGTGCATATTTACACTAATGCGGAAGAATTTTAATAAATATGTACCCACATTAGTGTGGGAGGGAGTAGGAAACTTTAAGAAAACCACCATAGCAAACCTGCCTAGGATTAGAACCCTGACCTTCCTGTAACTGGAAAATTGGCCCAGATGAGAATGCTATATTTTGTGTGCATGTATCAATGCAGGTCATAAGATTAATATAATACCAATACAAAATGTAATTTGCATTAAAATATTATTAGTTTAGTTGAAATGGCATATGGGATATAGCTTTTAATGATATGAGTTGTGTAATGGTTTAAGCAAAACACAAGATGTGGCAATTAGATCTGATTAAAGCTTACTTTAAATACTTTATCATGCCTGCCAGGGAATATGTAATCTTTTTAGAAATATTTGTTGCTCAAAATTATGAATAGGTTTACTTGGCAAACCAGCAAGCCAAATTAAAGAAAGGTTTGGTTTATCTTTATTTAATAAAATAATAAAAATAATGAAACAAAATAAACATGCAGTCAAATCCCAACACTCATTAATCAATGAGAGAAACAGAATTTATTTTATTTTTCAGCCCATTAGCCAAAATTTAAAGTGAAGTTGGTGCTACTGATTATCATTTATTAGGTTTATTATGTCAGTTGATATCTGAAATTGTTTCTTATTGATTTAATTTTTCAAAAATCCAAATTAAATAATATATTGAGCACAGTGAATACTTTTAAATTTTATTTCTGCTTATTTTAACTTTAAAAATGTTTTAGAGAACTGCTCAATATGAAGTTCTAATGGAGCTTCAGTGATGTAATTTTTTTCGTCTGAAAATATTATTAATTCCGTTGATAATAATGTTATAAAAGAATACACTATATATTATTATAAATTTTTAGGGTTATTTGGAATAGAACATTAAATTAAATTAGGAGGGATAGCCAGCCCCCTTATCTTAGTATTACTAGATTAGAAATTGTATGGATAAAACACTAAAAAACCCACAAACATATTTTTAGGTCAAGCTTTCACTGTCAAAGAGATTCATCAGTTAAGAGAGTAGATCGATGTTCTTGATTGGACTGCAATGTTGACTGTCAGCCGCTTATTGTTTTTAAGTCATGATTTTAATATTAGTATTATTATTATCCATGGGTTGGCGTCTCAACCCTTACTTGAGGAACCAGTATTATGTCTGAGGTCTATGAGGGCAGGTGTATTAATCAATGAATATATAATCAGATCACTATAGATTTCCTGATTTAATGATTTATTGCAAATACTTAACACATTATAAACATTGAAACAAATCCCCATCCATAGCAAGAACTTGATACCATGCAAATGCTAGACAGCCAAACATCCATCTCAGTCATCGTCTGAATAACCCGTCCTTGATCTACTGCCAGGCAACGAACAGTACAGCTCCTTTACCTTGCCGGCACTGTGGTCTCAACAACTATCCCGGGAAAAGGAGTAGATAGAGGGAATGCTCAAACGACTATTGTGTATTCTTACATTAGGTATCATTATTATTCTATACAGTTGAGCCCAAATATAAAACATTTAGAGCAAGTGTAAAATATTTTAATAAAAATTTTCTTAGCCATAACCCAGCCATAATCCATTGGCAGAGAGGGATAAGTTTCAAAACAGGGGTCAACAAGGTGATTTACTAGCAGATTTTGATGATGAGTTATAAAATATTACGGATTATTTTAAGTTTCCAAATGAGTGGTTTGACGATGTTCTCTGTACTCAATTCGTGCATATCTAGGCTCTCAAGATTTGATGTTTAAAATGACAGAGCTTCTCATAAGTTCATTTTGGGGCTGCTGTTGAGTTCGCTTTTTCTTACTTTTTTCCCATCTTTCTGTTCCACAAGAGGTTAACAAACAGTAGCGAAAATATCAATGTAGTTCAAACCAAGGGCCTAAATCAAAGACTACCAAAATCAAGGAGAGCAAAAATATGTTGCATATAAATCAAGAATCATCTAATTACTATTATTATAATGATTCTTGCCATATTTGTTGGGTCAAGGGACATATCAGTCCTGCAAGCATGAAAAAGGCAAAATCATATAATCCAGATAAGATATTGGGTTAGTTCTAGGGTTGTCAAACTCGAAACCCTCAATTCTTACTGGTACTGAAAGAATCGAGAATCGATCTTAATATTTCAATTCTCGCTGCTTTGATTCTTAGCTCTCAATAAAACTGGCAACTAAACAAAACATCAACATT
The DNA here is from genome assembly GCA_902141385.1 of Timema californicum. Lineage (NCBI taxonomy): Eukaryota > Metazoa > Arthropoda > Insecta > Phasmatodea > Timematidae > Timema > Timema californicum. Next base: position 39,398 of record CABFOW010001233.1, on the reverse strand, counting down.
CAGAATAGATAATAATCGATTATCTCTCATATTAGCTTAGTTGCTGATTCACTTAAATGCCGGCATATTGCAAACATACCGAATTGACCCAAATATAATACGACCCTAACATTTTGAGGTGTTCTACAAGAAAAATAAATGGTCTCGAGTTTAATATGACCTGACATTATGACAGTAATGAGAGGTAAGAACTTAACAAACACACACTTTTATTAAAGTAAAAATTAAGTGGGGCTGTCAGAATACAAACACACAATCGACCAGGGATGGCAATTTTTAGTAATATATCGATATTCTTATCATTATTGATATATCACAATGTTTATATCAAAAGCTACGATATTTCAATCACATTAAGATGGCTGCTCTCCTGTAATTATATTCTTCGTTGCTTTTCAATTGATAATGTTTTATTTAGCGCTTTGAATAAGACAAGTTTAGTAAAAATAGAACAAAAATTGACATAGTTAATAAAAATAGAGCAAAAAAGTTATATTTATTTTTAATTCAATATATTTAGAGTGTAGTCCGGTATATTAAATAAATTGTTATATTGTTGCCGAAACTTCATCACTAATGTCTGGCGAGTTAAATTGTGTAGGATCATTTATGGTGGACGACTTAAAATTTTTGTAACGTGTAAAGCAGGAGTAGCCCCAAGATAAATTTTGCACACAGGCAGGATTGCTTTTTGGCAACCTCCTATATGACTGCTGTATAATTGAAAAATATTAAAATAATCCCCAAACCTAGCATATCCTGGGCGTGATAGGAAAATAATTTGAAGAGAAACTTCACAAATGGTAATTATACCCCAAACGTCTGACTGAGAAATTTTAAGATAACAGTTATGATTATAAAGAAAACTGTAAAAAAGTGTTTGGAGACAATTTTCTCCTCTTTCTATTTTGATATGATAAATGGTCTACGAGATATATGCAAAAGAATGTTTTAAGTTGACATTTTTTCAAGATGGTGGCACTATATTTTGACTGTTTTTACTAAGCTAATCTCGTTTATATGACAAATAATCGTTATAGAAAAAGTTTTTATTTTCAAGTAGGCCTACTTAAGTATTTTAAGTTGCTACCAGAACGGTACTTAAGTTTTCTTTCCAATGTCATTAATTCAAAACATTGCACTATCATTTAACAATCCTATTTGGTGAATTGAATAGACTTGTGTTCTCAATAACTGTTTATTATACCTTTTTATTTATTTTAATTTTCTAATGTTTGATTAAATTAGGCTTTATTTGTAAGAAACAATGCATATTTAAGACACCTAGTTTCATTGCTGAGGGAACTGCAGATGTTATGAAGAAAAGATTTATCTTCGCTCTCTCTCTCTCTCTCTCTCTCTCTGTTACCAGTTGCCAAACCTTCTAACTTTTGGTTGTTGGGAAGTGAGTGGGGAGGGTTTACTTGTAAACAATGCGGCATGGGGAGGTTAGGGGGTTCAATTGACAGGCAAAAACATTTCCTATCAGGGTACAGCCTTTTCTAGAAACATTAACTATTTACACAATTGTATTTTTTTCAAGATTGAAGTTTGTTAACTTTCTTTATTTTCCACATAATTATGCTAAAACTATTTTATGTATAAAGCTTTTTTCCTCATAATTAATATACAAACAAATATATAACATGCATTTTATACTAAATGCTATAAATTAAATTCTTACTTGTTCTTAATCAAAAAATTAGAAAGGTCACTATCAATATCAATCACTACTTTAATTTTCTTTAGGGTAGGTAATTCATTGTTAGGGTGAAGTAAATGTACCTTTCTGCGAATTGCTGCTTGAGTAAAAGTTTCATAATGATCCAAACACTTTATTTGAGTTCAGTTATTTCCTTTTTTGAATGGTCTAAGTAACTTTCCCTTAGTTTTGAATGCTTGTTTAGTAGAGATTACTAACTCATAAGACACATCTGTAACTTCTGCAGTCTGAATTGCCACTTGATTTACTGAACAAGTTCTGTCTTTGCGAAAATAGGTGGACTCTTAACACCACTTTACTACTTAATAGTTTCCTCTTGGAATGTAATTGTTCGTAACAAGCTGGAGATTCCATAATTTGTGTTATATTTTAACTGTTAGCAATACACTATTAATCAAATAAATATATTAATATGCACATAAAGCTATAATTCCACAACCTTACACCAAAAACAAAAAAACACACAACCAACACATAACCAAAAAGTCATAACTTTATCAATAACAAATATTTTTCTACACAGAGTACTAATAAAATATGAGTGTTTATTTAGTTAATTTTTTTGAGCTAGCTATTAGGAACACGAGACTCAGACTATTGTAACTTTACGACCGTACTGGAGGAAGAAGAACCAACTACTGGCAACGACAGCCTAGCATTGCCAAATTTGATATACATTCGAAGGAAGACTGATCACGGAAAATAAAAGAATGACGATGCTGTTGCTCAATAGTAAGCATGCAGTTCCCTCAGCAATGAAATTAGGTGTATAATATAATTCCAAATTATTGTATTATTTGATTATATGTTTTACTACTTGGTAAAATTGATATTTTTCTTTGTTAAAGTTAAAAAAAATAACGTTTTTGTCACTATGCACATATTTTAGTTTTTTGGTATGTTATGAAAATATATATTTTTTGGTTTTCTTGGAAAAATAATGAAAAAGTAAATGTTCAATATTTGGAATTGAGAAAAACGGGTATCGTGACATCTCTAGTTATTTTAAAGAAAAAAGACCTTTAAGCCATGTATGTTTGTATCACTAAATATTTGATGGGGTACATATAAATTTAAATTAATCTTAATGTGTGTTTGCTGATATTTCTTATATTAAAGATCGAGTAGAGCCTAGTAATATTATGGTGCAGTTACCAGTTGATGGGAGTTAAAATTGATTTCCAAGTTGATACGGGGACACATGTAACTCTAATAAATGAAAACATCTTCAAGAGCAAATTTCCGGATAAGGAAATTTTACTCACTATAATAAAATTGTGTACCTACACTGGCACACATATACCAGTAGTGGGCAAAGCCAAAGTTCTAGTTAATGAGAACAATTTGAATTTATACTTATCAAAGAGGAATTTTGCTAACATATTGAGACTTGAGAGGTTGTGCACCCTTAAGTTGAATCTGAAAGAACTTTTAGGAACATTATTGAAGGTAAATCCCAATGATATAAAAAAATGCAGACTCTTTTAACAAAATTTGGGGATTTTTTTGAAGAAAGGGGTAGGCAAATTTAAAGATAAGGATGGAGGCTCAAATTTGTCTTTAAGTCCAATTCTGTTTCCGTTTACAGTTCCTAAGATGGAAGCAAAACTAGACAGCTTTGATATAAAGGGTACTTTGTCCACAGTTACCCACACAACCTTTGCTACGCCAGTAGTTCCTGTAACAAAGAGCTACAGAAATATCAAGATATGCAGTGATTTAAGGACAACCATCAACCCTCAACTCCTCATTGAGGACCACCCCATTCCAAACATTGAAGGTGTTCTTGCATACATAGGAAAGTGTTCCTTTTATTTGAAACTTGATATCAACCAGTCTTTCAAGCATAACAAATTTAAGAAGTTCAATCGCAGGTACTTGACTATAAAAGTGCTCAGTGAATGGAAAACTGATTATTTAGACATTGATTTTGTTATACCCACTCTACTTCCTTTTTCTTACAACCACAAATTATATAAAAGGGTGTGGGGGTAATCTAAGGAACATACAAAAAGGTAAAAAATTTGCAAGATTTAAAAAATAACAATATTAATGGTTTATTCAAAGTAATAACAACAGAGCAGAATACTTTACATGGCCTCAAAAATCAAATTGAGGTATGGTGAAAATCAAAATTAAATAATAACTTCATATATTATTTCGCGCAGTTAAACTGAGGGGATGTTACAAAACACGTAACCTATCCTACAATCAAATGGGTCAGTCTAGAAGAGAAAGTACAACCCATAATGTTGATTATAGTACAAACCATTATTGCAAATAATATCCATCAGGAAATTATATAATGACAAAATAAGAGCCTTGTGGGCATCTTTAAAATGTTACCAAAGTGTCTGATTCACTCCAGTGAATACAGACTTCAAAACGTTGATATAAATATTAAATATCTCTCAGATATTTTAAATGGCATGAGAGTTTGGCTAACAGACTTTAGTCAAACTCCCACGGAACTATCGAATCTCGACACAAAAATTTGAAACGTCAACAAGAACTCTACTTGTTAATAATAAAGATAATACAATATTTGAAGCAAAGCATAGCAAAATATTTGGAAAATATATTAATGTCAATATATCTCATAATATATTAATTTTATCTATCAGAGAAAGTTACGTTCCTTTAATCAATCCTTCAAAATGCAATCTACAAAAGAAACATTACCCTAAAAATGCAAATACAATTACTGGTAACCACAATTTTCAAAACAATTTACATTTAACACGTCCAACACAAAATCAATTAATAATTGTGGTTATCTAAAAAGTCTAAGTATCGTGACAGGCCCTACCGCCCAAATGGAGACAGAAAATAAATAGAGTTTCATTTGAAAATATATGTTCAAGTAAAAAAAAAACATATGAGAATAGAAAAATTACGACGCCTAATCTGGCTAACACTAAAAGTTAAATTTAAATTAGAGTCCAAAATATAAACCGCCATAGATTATGTCCGTAGAATATAATGCATGAATGTTTATCCTGACATTGTCCGTTTATCCTGACATTGTCCAAGTCCAGGACAGCACTCCTCCTTGAAGCGTTGAAATTGAATAGTCATTTTAGTATACACAAACATCACTCTTTATAGGGTTTTGTTGCTAGGGATGCAAGGTGGGAGAACAGACCACTCGGTCGGTGACATCAATTCAACCTTCTAGAAGCTTTCGATCATCACATAGACCACTTGTTTTCAGAGCTCCATCTGACTTCCAAACGATATTTCTTCAATCTCTTGATGTTGTGGATGTAATTCGCTTCTCTCCCATCAGAGGTCAGGTAAGTAGTCTTCCTCTATTCAAGGCAATTCCTGGCCGGCCCACTTTAGTGTATCGTTGATCAAGTTGGTGTGGACGTCAGCTGTTGGAACATTATAGCTTGCTCGGTCCACTTCCCCAACTAGGATTCCACGTGTGTTGGCCCGTCTTGGCGGTTGCTCTATCCAGAAGATACAATTGTTAAGTTCATAAACAGTTTTATTTTGTATAGAGTTTATTTTTGTTTTATATTGTTGAGAATTGTTAATGATATAGACCGAAACTATGAGAACTACAATAGAGAAGAGTACTTATGTAGGAAGATAATCAGTCTCGATACTATTTAGAGTGGGTAGTATGAATCAAATAGAGAGTTATGCGTAAAGGTTAACATGGGGGCTGTTCCTTTTGTAACTCAATGTTGCAATTTGAAAGTTTTTATCGGAGGCCAAATCAATGTATTACCAGTCTCCACTTATGAGATGATGAAAAACTTATTCCAGGAAAAGGGGCTGCGAAAAGCATTCAAGCACTTAAATAGCGGATAGGAGAGTACAAACTTTCAAGGCATCTCTGAAAGCAGCCGTATTTAGTGGAAACAACATCATCGCAGCTTTGACCAAGTTCCTGGTAGAACTCCACACTCCACCACTAGTCTATCCCCTGCATCTCTGTTTCTTGGATGTACAATGAGGAGCTGCATCTACTTAGTGAAACCTATAGGTCAATGGTTTCCAATCTATTCCGGAGTGTGGCTCCAATTTTTGCCTCTGAGAGCGTCATGACCCCTTGTGTTTAGATTCTAGATTTTTAATTGATATAAAATGAATGTAGCCTGCAACTATTATAAAATATACCACTCATTTTAAATCAACAATTAAAAAACATAGAATGAAAGTTATGAGTGTGCATTTAAATTAAATGGGCGTGAATAGCAAAAAAAAACTCAAAATAAACAATAAATCAGCTACACAGTTAAAGGGATTTTTGATCCTGCATTGATGCACTTAGTTTGTTACACCTTGGCTCTAGTGGAGAAAGAGCCAGTCTGAGATCCATCCAGCTCTATGTTAAGCCAGTTCCTGTATTTTGTTTTAATGGCAGCCACAGCAGAAAATTCAACTTCGCAGAGATAGGACGTGGAAAACGGCAAGAGATGTGCAATGAACGGCTTTAGCAATCATTGTTGGATACTCGCTTTCAGCTTGAAGCCAAAACTGTGTGAGCTCACATGTTTTTGTGTTATTTGTTATGTAATATGAGGACAGGTCTATCAGTTTTTATTCTTCACTTATTGGCAGCCTCTTTCTTACTTACAGAGAAAAAGGATTTTGCACCCACTCATTTTGACTGATCTCATCAACGGATTACTTAGAATATTTTTTGAATCCTAAATTTAGTAATTTGTGGTGGTCAGTGATAAAAAAAAATGTGTCAAAATAATGCTGCACATTATCATGTTCAAGAGTTTCAATTAGTCAAATAGAGATACAGTTTCCCAATAAAAGTAATCACCTTGATAAGTGAAAATGTTTGATCCAGACACCTGCGGTGTTGTGTTTAAAATATCAAGTATTTCAAATATATCAGCAAGATATGCTAGTTTGCAAAAGAAACTGTTCTCAATTATCTCATATTTATTCCCTGGATAGTCATTGTTTTTGAAGTAAAGACTAATTTCATCCTTCAGTTCAACACTCTTGCAAGCACTTTCCCACATGATAACCAGCAAGCAGCAATGCAGTATAAGAGATCACTGTATTCAGCCGCTCTTCCCTTGAATAAAGCATCAAATAAACTAGATTCAGTAGGTTTTGTCTTAATGTAGTTCACTATTTTAATGATGAAACTTAAAACACCACTTTGTTCTGTACTCACATTGTTTGATGCAAGTGATTCCTTGTGAATCATACATTGAGTCCAAATGGCATTGGGAGCCTTCCCTTTCACAAGAGCATGAATACCACTCCTTTCTACAGACATGGCAGGAGCACCATCAGTGCACACCCCAACACAATGTTCCTACTTCATCTCACTGTCAAAAACATCTAAAATCTTTAAAAGTCCCTCAGCATTGGCTCTTCTCAGAAATGGCTTACAGAACAATAGGTCCATTTTGACCAATCTGTTATGGATGTACCGAACATAAGTTATAAGGTGGGCATCCTGAATCTGCACTGTGTGAACCTCGAAATATTCAATCCCGGTGTACACATGGCACATTACACAAATACAAGGAAGTGGGAAAAGTAATCATTGCAAGTAAAAGAGATATCTTATGACAACAATTGGATTTTATTGAAATCTAAACAACAATACAAAAATTCACATCAAAACAATTAGAATGTTAACACACTTTCATCTTTTAGAAATTCAGTTAAAGGCACTGGCCGCCTTACTAAGATTTGAAGTCAGACATCTAGTTAGCTTAAATCATGAATATATATAAAACTGGGATTAACTAAACTGAGAGAAACAACCTGTAAACAAAGCCCAGGTTTATTTACTAGTAGGTTGGTAACTTATTAAATAGGTATATTATAGCTTTCTAAGACGAATGTTATAATAACAAAGACTACAATAAGAAATAAATTGAATGTTAAAGGTTGAATAGACGAAAATGATGTAAATGTGTGATCAGTTTAATACCAGAGATTGAGCAATATACTAGAGTAAACAATGATATGGGATAGAAAGCGGACTAAAAATATTGTGTACAAACATAGTTGGCATATTTAAATGAATTGCAGGTCAAATTAAAAGTATAAAAAGTATAGATAAATATAGTTAATAGGAAATACATATAAGTGTTGAATAATTAAAATACACTTAAAATTAGTTTAATAGAATTAGAAACTTTAAACTCATTTAATTAAATGAAAGAATTAACATTGAATAAATACTAAAATTGCAAAATGAAACACAGTTAAATTAAGTCAAGTGAAAATAAGCAGACTAATTAAATTCAATTACGAAAAACGTAAAAAACACAATTAGTGAGACATAATTAAAGTAAAGATTAAAAATTAAATTAAGAATTATGCAGGAGAAAAGATAAAATGAAAATGTAAAATACTAAAATTGAGGATTAAAGTAGGGGATAAGTTGCATGAACATTAAAGAAGTTAAGAGGGGAGTAGACTAATTAAAAAAATTACTTCATATATATTTTTGTTTTTTCTCCCCTCTCTAATTCACATTGCTTTTATGTATTTTATAGCAAGTCTTTCAATTTTAATTTCAGCTCCATGATTATGTTGCGTCCAATTGTTAGCACCGAAATATGTCGGTAAAATAGAACTTCTGTAGAAAAACATCATCATCATTACAGGAATCTTAATAACAAAGGAGTAAGGGAAGTCAATCCCAACAACAAGACTGTAATATTTTTTACATATTTATATTCATTTCATGTTATTAATGTTTTTATGAACTTAGATTTAGATATTTTAACTCATGTTATTTCTTTTGCTTCATATTTACTTTTTAATTAGTCTACTCCCCTCTTAACTTCTTTAATGTTTATGCAACTTATCCCCTACTTTAATCCTCAATTTCAGTATTTTACATTTTCATTTTATCTTTTCTCCTGCATAATTCTTAATTTAATTTTTAATCTTTACTTTAATTATGTCTCACTAATTGTGTTTTTTACGTTTTTCGTAATTGAATTTAATTAGTCTGCTTATTTTCACTTGACTTAATTTAACTGTGTTTCATTTTGCAATTTTAGTATTTATTCAATGTTAATTCATTCATTTAATTAAATGAGTTTAAAGTTTCTAATTCTATTAAACTAATTTTAAGTGTATTTTAATTATTCAACACTTATATGTATTTCCTATTAACTATATTTATCTATACTTTTTATACTTTTAATTTGACCTGCAATTCATTTAAATATGCCAACTATGTTTGTACACAATATTTTTAGTCCGCTTTCTATCCCATATCATTGTTTACTCTAGTATATTGCTCAATCTCTGGTATTAAACTGATCACACATTTACATCATTTTCGTCTATTCAACCTTTAACATTCAATTTATTTCTTATTGTAGTCTTTGTTATTATAACATACTCTAAACTCCTTACGATAGATTATTTTTAGAATGTTTTCTAAAATGTTTCTAAGACGAAAGCCTACATAGATTATTTAGTTTACTGAACTGAGTTCAAAATCAACAAATGTTTAGAATAAATTAAACAAAAACAATACACAACTATCTAATGGACTATATAACATGCATCTGTAGAGCATGTCTAAATCATAATTAACTGATTAGTGCTTAAACTTTATAAGTACATATTTAAGGAGACAATGAATTAACCTTCTATGAAGTTAGTTTAACCTATAGCAAATGGGTTCCAAACAAAGTTACATGCTAACTTCTCCACTCTACAGGAGTTATGAGATATTAATCCTCATCTGGGATCAGAAAGATTGCAAGCTCAATGTGAAACGACATCAGGCTAGTTCCCAACTAGGACGGCCTAGATACGATGCATTTCAAAACTGCCAACTACAAGTTAACAATAACGAACAAAGAATATTAAAGTTAATATCACTGTCTAAAGGGATCCAAAAGGAAGGATGCGGGACACAAGTAAAGACTAATTAAGGCGAGTTGCCACTCCAAGTTCAACACCCACAAGTTGTGCACCTCGCATGGACAAACAAGTAGCTTACAAGAAGCATGATACCTAATTAGGTCATCTTAAATTAGCAGGGAATCCCCTGACTTCCCAACAGAGGAAGTAAATATTCAGACGATTACAATTTAGGCCTAACAGCTAGGAGAATCTTACTACCCCACATGTTTAGACAGGTCTGAAAGACACCGCATTTGTAAAGCTATGATTAGATCAGACTAAAGAGTTTACTTTTAATGAACATACAATCTATCTAGCAATAATCCTCAATGGGATTTAAACTATGCAACTTAATTCTCTAAACATTAATCATGTCAAGATATGAACACTGGCCCTCAACTACACAAACAAAAACAAATAGTTACCAAATGACTAGCTGTAGGTTACAGATTACTAATTGAGTTGATATTATATCAGCCTGGTTGGTCTTCTGCGACGAGCTGAGGTGAGTGTCGGATCCACCATCTTCAAAGTTGCAGCTCAGTTTAGTTTACATGGACTCTCGCCAATCCCTGTGGAGTTGAAGGTTGATAATATATTTTGTGTCTGTGATCTAAATAGCTAGGGTACCCGTATATATAGTCGAGATTCAGCCGAAGAAAATAAGAGAGAAATAGTGGTGGGGGGGAGAGCCTGGGTTGAGCAAGACGTTTCCAGAAGAATGGCCATGGCGTGGCGGCACATGCGTAAACCAGTAAACCAAAGGTAGAGAGGCAACACCGCTGTTAGTGTTGCATTATGAGCCAGGTCAAACGGACAAGTTAGTGCAGTGTGCTCGAACATATTTTTCTTCGGTCAACATTAGCTGGTAAGCGAATAAGCAGATTCATTAGTATGATATGTGTTAATTTCCCGCACTAGTTAGTATGTGAGGGCTAACAACAATCAGTCCGTCAAAAGTCAGTGGCTTTGTGGACCTGTAATGCCAATTTTGACAGTTTCAAGGTTTTGGTCAGCTGTTCTTGTATGCCTTGCGCCATGTCAAATACCTGCCTTCCCACTGTGTTATCTGCCAGAGGGATCTTTCAAGCTAGATCTGTAGATACTTGGCCAAACATTATTTCAGTGATTTTGACGGCATGCAAAACAAGTGTCTCTCCAGCAAAATGGGGTTGCTTACGTTTTGTGATCATATACAAAACTTTGTAGGATGCAAAAGTCCCTTGGTTGGAATACTTGTCATTTTTATCATTGATTTGGTTATTTCAAATACTCTTCCGATTTTTTCTTTAAAAAATCACACTGTTTTCCTGCAAGCTGGCTGTGTTTTGATTCCAAGTGTTGATTCAGCTTGCTTGGTTTAATACTCTCTGAAGATAAAACTGTCACACACACCAAGAACAAGGGTCTTTACTCACCACAAGAACAAGGGTATTTACTCACCATCTTTTTAAATATTAGTGAACCCGAACAACAAAAAACTTCAATATACTTTTTTACTTTTATTTTCTTATCAGGTTCTCTGCTGCTGCAACTAGCAGAACTTCTTTTTAGAAATTTATTCATGTCATTATTAATTAGACTATCATTCATATTCACTTTTTTTTAACAAAGGAGGGACACTTATGTAAATACACAGAAAAGAAAACTGAAATAAGACTATGTTGCAAGATTGCCAGATAAGCACAGACTGTGCATGATCGGTTGTTGACCACTCAGCCAAGGAGGCTGACTTAGCTTCAGCAAGACGATCTTAGCAGGTATTCTGCATGTGAACAAAGCGAGAGCTTGCATGGCTACTCACCCAAATATGAGGCTCATACAGTTAACTATGTCAGTAAACATGCAGTCAAGGTAAAATAACCAAAAGAGATTTGAACTATTTTAACATATTCTATTTGAGTTTTGAACGTTATTATAACCTGAAGAAGCTGTCTATGATAGTAAAAGCTTGTCCTTAAAAATATGTTTGTGTGTTTTATAGTGTTTTATCTAAATAATTTTTACCCCAGTACCACCAAGTTAAGTGTTCTGGCTAGACCTCCTAATTTAAATCATATTACAAGTTTTTTTAAAATCATATGATGGCAAAATAATAGTAAAAGTGTTTTACGAGATTTTAATATGTTTGCCCATAGCACACCCTCCAAATTTGTTAATACAATAAGCATTAACAAATTAGTCTTACAAAATTAGGGAATTTGTGTATTTTAGCATCATCATGTTTTGAAATATTCAGCCATTTTTAATTTGAGAAAGGATTTTTTATTGTTATATCATAACACACTGATCTACCATATTTCTTCAATTCTAAGAGATACATTTTTACCTCTCTAAGCATCTTTAAAAATGGGGTGCATCTTTGAATCGATGGAGTCCTACTAATGATAAAAAAATATTAGTGATGTTAGTAAATTTAATACTATAATAAAAATATTTCTTATAAAAAAGTTTTATTTATTTTCTTAGAATCAAGCTTTTTTCTGTTGGTAGTATTGAAAATGTAAGGTACCTCTTACAATCAATGGTGTCTTAGAATCAAAGAAATACGGTAATTAAAACCCAATACAAACTCATTTTCTAAGCCAAACATGGAAATAAAAACTTCAAAGTCTTACAGTTTAAATTGCTATGAAAGAGGAGTGTCAGAGGTGTTATATGGACCTTCATAAATATGATTATTTCAAGAATGCTAAGTTCTAGTTCTAATAATGTGTTGAAATGTTTTATTTGAATTCAAGGGTGTTAAACTTATTTAAATATTCCAGAAACTATATTAAGTTTGTTCGGGAAATATTGAAAACATTTGTATTAGAGTTCCTGCAAGGGTATAGATTGATAGCCTACAAAATCTGAGGATACAGAAAGAAAGAAATGGTACAGTGCATCACACAGATTTTTTCACTCCTTAATTTAAATTATAGGCCTACTCATATGATATGTGAAACAAATAATACATTGTTATGGAAACATAATGGGGACAAAAAAGCATCATATTTAACTAAAGAATAATATACATTGTTACAGAACCATATTATTTGTTTTGTGCCTTTTCAACTTGCCATTTCCTAAAGTGCTATTTAAAAATGTAAATTTGGCCATAACATACTTTCAAACAAAGGTGTTATTTTTAAGTGTCCTATAACTTTGCAATGATAAGTTATTTTCTATTTCAAGGAGTTGAGGAAATATGATCTAAATTGAAAATTTCCAATAATGCAGGCCTGGTAAAATTTTCCGGCTGAAGGGCTGCAATGAAAATGTATATATAGTAGCGAGACACCAAATAAAAAACTATTTTTGATAGACCTAGATTACAATATATATAAAATTATAGACAACATAAAAAAAGTTGGAAAGTATTAAAAAATGAGTTTGTGACTATACAATTTAACACAACATAATGAGAGGAATGCAATTTGTTTATATATTTCATCACTTCTTGAATTTCAGGTGTAAATTTAGTAGTTGGGATTCTTAAAACTTCTTGTTTATGTACATTGGTAATGTTTGATTGTAAAGAGTTTTTATTGAGATAAGTGAAAATGTATGTTCACATATATAGGTTAGTAAAAAGTAACTAGAATTTTTTTAGAAAAATCTTTACTGTTTGTGAATGTGCCAGAATCAAGAGAATTGTAAAATGTACATATTGTTTCAGCCCACTGCATTGTATTTTCTTAGATTTAGATTACACTGCACGCCCATAATCTCAAGTTGAAATTCTTTTGTTTATTCATATTGAGTATAAATTGTATATACTTCCATAAGAATATAATTTTTAATTCTGATATTTTAGCTTTTTATTTTCATAGATAGTTACAGAGAGTGGTTCAAATAAAAATACATAATGGACCGCACGCGCATGTCATAATTTGCCCAAGGCTGCACTAATGTAAGGTATCCCCAATGTAATTTTCATGGGAAAATGAGAAGCGCCCATTTGTTTGTAATGTTAAACAGTGCTTAGATAACAATTTTAAATAAATCGTTTGAGCTGATTTTGAGAATATTGATTTTTTTTTCTCTCTTTTTGCTCCTAAGTAAACTACCATTAATTTCAGGGTATGATTGAAAGTTCCAACAACCCTCTGTAGAACCTTATGAAATCCCTAGATACCAAATTTTGGCCATATAGATAAAATGATTTTTGCTCTAGTCCCAGTAATTGACAGATGGCATTGCAAAAAACACTTTTTAGGGTTCAAGAAGTTTTGAAATGTCGACATCCATCCAAATCAATTATTTTTTATTATCACAATACTTTCTCTCTTCAAGGAATCGAGAGAAAGTAAGAAGCCAGATTATTGCATAATTATTTTTATATATCTTTTAATATAAGAAAGGCTTAAAAAATGCATTTAGTATAGTGTAAATTTATATTAATATAATTGTTTTTTTCTAAACACAATTCAAACAATGGAAGAATAATAAAACATTATATTTACCTCCCTATAGAAGAGCTCCATATTAGTATCTACATTGTAAGCCAAGAGACTGGTAGCCGTACCCACTACTAACAAGTCTTTGTCTGTTGAAGGGTCAAGAACTCCAGCACACAAAGCTGTTACCGATTGGGTCATATTCAGGGTTGATAGCTCTTGGGTACATTGTGTTGAACCAAAGCCAACTCGACCTAACAAACCATTTTGGTGGTGTGGACTGTGAATAACAACCTGAAATAATAAATCATCCTATTGCTACAAGTAGAAGGGATTTAAATGAATAATTTTTTAGTTACTATTTCTGTGATACTAGCACTCCTTTAAATGTTTGGTTTGTATATTTTAGTTGGATAGTGTTGTCACAGTATTATTAACAAATGTCAAAACTAGATGTATAGCTTTACCAATGTTATCCCTATAGTTTTAGTTTTTTTCCATCTGGGAGGCATTATTAAGTAGCTGGGTTGGGGCAATTGAATGCTTTGCAATATTTTATATGTCAACAAACATTAATTTTAGTTGGGCAGACAGTAAAATTAGCCAGGCGGTGTTCCCAGTCAAAAGGCCCTGGGTAGAATACAGTTTACCTAAGTAAAACAAGTATGTCCTTACTAGAGTGTACATAGTTCTAATAACCAATACAATGTTGTAGGAGTTTATGATAGTTTTCCTATCAATGTATAAGTGTAGTAATACAATGAAATGAGAGAAACCGAAAAACACTAATAAGATATTTTCAAAGAATTAAAACAATATTAATACTAGAGTTTAATTATAATTAATTTAAACTAATAAAAATGTGATTTAACACTGTTGCTGCTTAGCAAATTTGTAGCAATGAGTCAAGATAAAATACCACATGTTAATATATCTTTATTTTACTAAGAAAGTTTTCCAAATATACATGTGGAACAAAATTAATTCATTTTTAACCCATAATATGGATTCATTTTTAAACCATTCAGAATGTTGTCTATCTACATCACATCATATCACAAGACTATCCAAAACTCTGTTTATTTTGGTTACTTTTATAAAACTGGCTTATAATATGCAGATAAATAAAATATGTCAAACTAATAAGAAAAAATTAATTTTTAAGTTTTAGTAAGTCAAGTACAGTTTTCGAAAACAATGTGCTTAGGAAGATATTTGGTCTAAAAAGGGATAAGGATACTGAGGAATGAAGGAGTTTACATAATTATGAATTACATACTGTGTACTCATCAGAAGACATTGTTAGGATAGTCAAGTTTCATCGATTATAGTGGGTAGGATATGCTACGTGAATGGGATAGTCTAGTACTGTTTTTAAGCTATTGACTGACAAACCCAATGGGAAGAGACCATTGGGAAGACCTAGATGCATATGGGAGAATAACATTAGAATAGACCTGAAAAAGATAGGTTGTAATGAGGTGTACTGGATAGAACTCAAGATAGGGATAACGGACATATTTTTTAAGTGCGGCAATGAACTTTCGAGTTCTTAATGCCATAGGATTAGTAAGTAAGTAAAGTAAAGGTGAAAAAGATGGGTGAGAATGTAAGTGCTGTGCATAGGGGAAAGAGGAAGTAAAGTATTAGGAAGAAATAAACAAACAGCCTAGCAAGATAAATATTCCATTTTCTTTCCTCATTTTATCTTTATTTTGCCCTTCAATTTAAGATGCTGGCAAGAGTGTTGATGTGCCCACACAAGTTGTGCATTAAGTGAGTTTTTGAATCGATAATTAAAATGACAATTTAAATAATGAAAGGGAAACTTTAACAAATTGGAGACAATCTATGTGATTAAGAATAGCTTTAGAATGTGTGCTATAATTACAAAAAATATATGTATGATTAAATCAATCTCGAGTGAGATAATTTTGGTTTATAGAAAAATTGAATATTTTTAAGTTTTAGTTAGTTCACAGAAGCAATTAACTGTCTGTCTGGAGATACTCAATAATGTGTTGCTTAATCAGGGTGGCCAATTAAACTATTGAATAAAATTCCAGTTATAATCTTATCAATTTTTAAAAGGCTTTTCCTCCTGTGTTGAGACTATTAAAAAATTATTCTGAAAGAAATAATTTGTAAAAGGTGTGTTTAATATGCCACAAATTTTAGTAGCCGAGTCCTTCACCTCTGACAAGACATCTTGTTAATGTGGGGAATGCCATGCCTCCAACGTGGTTCGGATTCCACGTTAAACTGTATGTCCTCAATTTCATCTCACAATCACTCTACCATTACACATTAGCGTAAGTGCGTACAGCCCAAATGGGTAGTAAGACACAGTGCTAATATTAATAATTTAGTAGCCGAGCAAGTATTGTTAATAAGTTTTTATACTCAATGCCTAAGTTAGGAGAATATTGAGAGTCTTACACAATTCATACCACCTACAGCCTTAATTATGTCTAAAAAACACTTTAAATTACTTTAAGATGAATCTTTGTTAAAAAAAAATAATAATTTTTATTATTTCCTATTGGGAGACTTCACTATGAGTCACACTAGATCCCTCCCTCACCCCTCAAAAAAATCAGGGTAGAACCATGGAATTAATCTACATCCTCATCACAGTTTTTTTAAAGAACTTAGTCATGAGTAGGGATTATGTAAGCTATTGTATGTATACAAATTGTAACGGGCTAGACCTGTTCAGCTTCGTCCCTCCCAAAACAAAACAAAACATGATTGAAGCTGCTAATCAGGAGTAAAATTGACGCATATATTCTAGTCTAGCAATACATAATTGTTACATATCGACATCATGGATTCTTCTTGGGAGGAGTGCCACCCCATCGGACAGAAAGCCATTGAAATGGTGGCGAGACCTAGTCACAAAGCAATATTGAACTTGGCCGGTCAGAGTTTCCGATCAGACTGAAAGCCGTCCTTAGCCTCCCGGCTGAGAAAGACGACCTTCTAGAACAACGTACAGAAGCACCCACCCACTTCTCTCTTCTCTCTATCCCAGCATGCATCTCGACTATGGTTTGGCTTGGAGAGAACATGACTACTATCCCAATCACCATCACCATTGGACACTATAGCTGTCCGCCTAGCGGATGCATCGCGGATTAGAGAGGGGCACATTCAGCTGTGGTCATGGCGTTCGCGACGAGGGGTCCATTGGATCGAAGGAAGTAACTGGAATCTCCGAAATACTATGGAGCTGTAGTGAGTTAGACCCGGGGACCTGTATAACTCGAGTTTAGGGGATTAACCCATAATGTTAGGTTAGGTTAATTGAGCGGAAGTTCCCGCATTTTTAGTTTAGTATGTTTAGCCTGCATAGAAATGTAAATTTAATGGTTGTATTTTCGCGCTTCACGCAGTTTTCCGGCTGAGCCTTCGCCCCAGCAGCTTAAATGAGAGTAAATCAGACGTCATACACTGTATGACCATCTACCAGTCTGAATGGTAGTATTCTGGGAAAGCAATGGTTCTGATTGCTCGGGACTCAGAGAGTTATGCCTAGTTAGGCTTTGTATATGTTTACATCCTGCTGGGGTGCTCAACTTATGAACCACGCCTGCCCATCTGGCACAGCTCGCGTTATCATATTCTGATATTTATATCTTTGCCATTCCATGATTTAGGCTGGCCCAATGTGGGCTTTCCTGTGATGTTGCGCTGTGGTAGTTAGGGTAAACAGAACTTGACCTTGCCCAGGATATTTATTTGTAGTATGTTCAATATCAACAGGTTGACCCGCTAGCCCTATTCAGGCCAACTGATCTTATCATGTATCTCCTATAGGCGCTTCACGCCCCTTGTGTAATCGCGGGGTGAACCCGTGATCCACTTATTTAACTCAACCCTGTCGAGGCCATGGACAATACAAATTGAGATTGTGCACCTTATGTTTTTATGATCTGCCTTGTATTCATTAAATCTGATTATACTAACTTACCCTCACTTTGTTGATTCTTGATTATGTTGTAATATTGTGTATGTAACCTAACCCCCCTGTACCCCCTTTAGAGGAAATGGGCGCTGTGCGCGCCATAGTTAGATTTCAAAATGTGCTACACCCAATGGCAGTGGAACCTTATTTGTGTAGGAAGAGGGAATCAGAAAAAGTTTAAAAAAAATCTCTAAGGTCAAATGGGTGGGGCTTGGGGATTTAACCCTGGAAAATTCTTGAAAAATTAATGACCCTAGAAGCTAGTTTGAGAGGTCCTCACCTGGAAACATTTTGATATTTAACGATTCCAATATATTTAAAGTTGTCTTCCCCCATAGATTTTTTTAAATTTGGATACTCCTAGAAGCTGTTTAAAGTGGTCCTTGTCTTTAAATTCCTGACAAACGGCAACATTCAAGCACTTTTTCCGGGTTTTTTCTTCATGTACAAAATTCAATCATAATTACTGGTTTTCCCGTTAGTGGCCATGTTGATGATACAGGGTGGGGCAGAGGAACCTGACAATTTTTAAAATGAAATAATGGACTACTATATTGGTTTTATACTTTGGAAATTACTATTGCTAGAAACTTCACTTGATGTCATTTTATGTTTAAAAATTGTATTACTGATATATCTCCCATTGTTCCTCACAAACTGTTCCAGTCTACCTCTTGAGATTTTTCATCCCTTTCTGGGTTGTTTCTCCTAGATTGCTGCAACTTCATCCCTTATTCTTTGTTTTAGTTCCTCATCGATTCTGGGTCTAGGGACACACACTTTCCTCTTATGGGAGCCCCATACCTAGTAGTCACAAGTGGTTAAGTCCAGAGAATGTGCAGACCACAGAACATTGTCATTCCTTAAAAACCCATGCCTTAGAAATAATCCGAGCAACACAGTAATTGTTGGCCTAATCGTACAAGCAGTTGCCTCAGCTTGCTGGAGCCATGCAATGTTAAGATTAATTACCTGATAACACTATTCTGGTTCCATAAAGTTGCATAGAACTTCAACATTTCAATCCAATGTTACTGTAACCATAACACATACATTCTCTTCAAAGAAGTTATTCTAAATTATGCTACCTCACATCAAACAATCACTCTAAAACTGTGAGGGGGGATGCTGATGAAGCTAGTATAGACTATAAGCTGCCCAATAGCAAAAATTATGTTTGTTAATGAAATCCTACAATTCAAAATAAGCTTTGTTTGTTATAAGTATAATATTTTTTACAGCTTCCTCATCCATAATCTGGAGAAATTGTTCAGCAAAATTCAGATAAGTTTCTATTATTTAGCTCTTAAACAACCACAATTTTGTATGGAAGAAAATTTAGATCCATGTGCAGAATTCTACACAAGCTTTGCATGGAAATTTTTAAGGCTGTGACTTGCTTCCAGTTGAGTACTGTGGACTCAAAAGGGTAGATTTTCTCTAATTTCCAATATTTTTCAGTGTTCATACTGGCTAGTGGCTTCTTCTTCACTGTAGAAGTAATTTGTCTAAAGTTCAGTACCCACAGCTTTATTGTTTAACAGTTGAGAGCCAGGCCATGACAAGCGGTATTAAAGTGAGTGTGAAATAACCACTGTTGTGCAGTCCACTACTCCATGCATATTTAAATAGTATGTTACAAGCTAGAAACTGACCTTGGCCTCACTCCTCCAACCATAATAAGGAGAGTTGAAAGTCATTATGTTTATCTGCCCCACCCTGTATAATAAATGGCCTAACTAAACAAAAAATAGTCATACCACTATATTATTAACTATTTTGTAGCTTTTGTCCAATTTTATGCCCCTCGAATGAACAAAAATATCATATTCAATTATTGTTTAGTATACAATTTGATGTTATACATAGGCTAACTAGACCCTTTAAAAAAACTGGTTGTGGTCATAATTAATGTTACATGCTAAACTTGTATTTAGATTTACAGCTTTACAGCCTTAATAAGTTTAAATTTTATTTTAACTGAGCATTCTAACATCTTGCAAATTATGGAAAGTTGATTTAAAAAAAGTCACTGCTGGGGTAAAGATAAAAAGTTTAGCTAATTTAACTTAACAAATGTATATTTAATGTCTACTTGATGGCATGAATGAATTACCTTGTCTGCAATGGTAGCAGCAGCAATACAGCAGTGTGAACCATCAAATTTGGCAACAGTGACACAACCTGGCAACACTCGGCAGCCAAGACTTAATGTAAATACAGGCACCGACATCTGGTCAACTGAAAATGACATAGTATCAGGCAAGCTAAGGTAAAACCAACTACACATAAAATATGTCATAATTGTTTAATCTGTGAGGGATATTTTGAATCATAGGTTATCATTAAATTTGTCATACAAAAATTAAAAACGCATCAACCAACAAAAATTATACAGGTAATAACAAACAAAGATTCATTAGCTTTTGATTTACTATATAAAAATAAAGAAAGAATATACTTAAAGGAGGCATAATATTATTGCAGTTAAGATTATGTTTTAATAATGGCTTATCACCAAATGTGTATAATCAGCCACCAGTGAACCTAAATTAGTGTGCACACGTGTGCTTTCCCATGACAAAGAGTATGTTTAGTAGAAACAATAAAGTTGATTGTTGGAAGAAATACAATAGCAGTTTCAACAATATGAGAAGGTAAAAGCACCTGCAATTACCTAAATTAATTTGACTTTCATTAAATCTTTAGATCGATACAACCTTCATAACACTATGTAATGATACATAATTATACATCTCAATAATTTATTACTCACATTTTTATTCAAAAATTAAGATATTTTAAATAAGAGCGGGTAGTAAGATTAATTTGTGTTAAGTTGTTAAGTTGCAAGGTATGGCGACATCCTTCGATGTCTGTTTAAAAAGACAACGCAGTTTTGTGGACAGAAACGCACCTGGATGACCACACCTTTTTTTCTTTTGGGAAGCTTCGAGAAGGAAATGTCGCTTGATATACCCATTTCAGGGTACGCATCTCTTGACTTTCCTTCCTGACAAGGAGCTGTGTAGGTGGAGTTTATGACATCTTAATCTGTGTTCTAAATTTCACGTGTCGGGAATTATCATGCATATAAAGTAATAGTCGGGCTTTTATTAAAATCTACAACATGTGAAATATCTAGCAAAAACTGTTTATCTACTTAAAATAAAAATAAATATAAAACACTAGAACTTTAAATTTATAAAAAAAACATCATCCCTTTTTAATTATTATAATACAGAACAGTAAACTTGGACCCAAATCAATCGTTATATCAAATTTCACCCTAATGGTGGTGTACAAACAAGCTAGCTCTTTAAACGTTACAATAATGGCTTCCCAACATGGAGGGCCTGATAAGCTGATTTAATAAAATTAAACTCAGTTCACAACTCGAGAAAGTGAGTGCTCAAAGAACAGTGAAAGTGCCACAAATGACTTGAGTGCTTTATTACTACCAAACACAAAAAACCAGATGACTTAAGAAGAAGAAGTTCTAAACCAGGTGAATTAAGAAGAATAAATTCTAAGCCAGGTGACTTAAAAAGAAGAAGGTCTAAACCAGGTGACTTAACAAGAAGAAGTTCTAAACCAGGTGACTTTGGAAGAAGACGTTTCAAACCAGGTGACTTCAGGAGGAGGTCAAAGCTTCTAGACTTCAGGTGAGGTATGCAGGGAGACGCTCCTGTAAGTTATCAACAACAAAATTTCATTAAATATGGAAGAGACAGACAGTAGTAGCAGCAGTGAGGATAACCTTCCCTTAGCACAATATTCCCAGCCAATGGTAGAAGAACATCTTTATTTAGAAATATCTGATCAGGAACAAAGTGAACAACAAATTGAGAAAGTAGTTGACTCAATAGCTTATAAAGAAGAAAACTTAAGGGGCATGGAGAATGTTTCAAGGGTAGAAGGTATAGCTCAACAAACCACCTCAGCAAATGACCTCAATGCAGTTACAGGACCTACTTTAGGAAACTGTCAAAAAGATATTTGTTGCTATGTGAAAATAATTTCATTGTAATGTCAAAATGAAGAGATTTTCATATCATTTTAATTTGTAATCATAGCCAAAAGTCAAATTAATAGATGTTAAGATTTGAACCCGAGGTCTGTAAAAGAAATAATAATAAAAAAATGGACCGCCTTTACCTGGTAACTGAAATTCTTCTCAGATTTATTGTTACTAGGACACTTGTATATTTCCTAAGAAAATATAATGTTACAAAGAAAACAGAGAAAGAAAATAAAAGAGCTGGAGAACAACCCTTGTCAATAATATTTAATCCTCAGAGAAAAGGCTTCCTTTGACAAATATGTTAGTTTGAAGTAAACAATTATAATAGCCATTAAGGCATCTAGCATTTTTTTTCAAAATGAAAATAACAAAGATAAACTCCCTTCTTTTTTTCTCTCTCTCTTTCTCTAACCATATTGTAATAGAAAATAAAGTGTTTTTTATGTATACATCTTAAATTATATAATTAATATTGTAAAGTTTTAAATATAATTTTAATTAAATAAAGCTAATAAGAGAATTAGTTTAAGGTTTTATGAATATTGAATTATATTTGTAGTAAGTTACTACTAATTAATGTATTAGACAAGGAGGATGAATATTGAATTGTTTGTGTTGTATTACTAATGTATTAACAAGGAAGCATTTCAATGTTACTATAGTAAGTTGTGTCATCTTTAGTAGACAAGATGTGTTTAAAAAAATAATAATCATCATTTCTAAAAATGTATCATAGAAAAGTAGTGTAATTCATTAAAAGTATCTTTAGGGTAATGATATTCAAAAGATTAACTCATTAGTATCAATCGGGAAATTTTAAAGATATAATTTAAACTCAGTATCAAACAAGAGTCAAGTAATGAACCTAATAAAAAATGTTGAAGTTTATATGAAATTTTATAGGCCAAGGAATGGAAAGAGTATTAAGACAATTTGATACAGAGTTAGTTAAAAAAAAAGTATGACTGATCTAAGTGATCGATATGAACTAAATGAATTTGTTTACGACACCCAGTAATTATCGTTCATGGTAAAGTATCATCATAAATACAAGGTATCTAAAGAAAAGGAGGTTATGTTTTAGATTCACTTAGTGTGGATAGTTAGGTATGCCAATGGTATGAATTATAGTCGTAGATCTAATATCTAGTCTTGGTGGAAGGTCCACCAGTTGAAGGTGAAGCACTCGTCGTTGATCCAATATACACCTGTTAAGGTGAGTTACGTCGTTGAAAATAAATAAATATATATTTGGGGGGAATTGTCCCATAAAATTTATTTAGGTGAGTTTATGTCATTGAAGAAAGAAAGGTAAGATAATAGTTGACATAAATCATTTGTTTAAACCTATACCAGGATAGGAATTACAGTTATCGATGAGATTTTCTGGTGTGTCTTGTAAACGAATTAAAACAGTAAAATTAATAACAAAACTAAATAAGAGTATTTAACTGTGAAGTAAAGAAAAATATTAGAGATTTTATCTTGGGCCTATGAAAAAAATAGCTGGAGCAAAGACTAAAAAAGTTAATTTAATTAAAATCATATTGATTTAAATAAAACATTGTTAAAGAACAAGGTATAATAGCTATGGTATTAAGGAGGATCGATCAATGAATAATGAAATAGATAATTTTAAACATTGAGTATTAATAAAACGTTTAATAGGATGATATAGTATTAAAACAATTAAATCAAGTGTTATCTACATTTTATTACATATTGCATTAAATATGTCAAGTATATTGTATTAAGTTAATATAATGTAACTTTAATTAAATATTTTAGAACTTACTCAGGTAGAATAAAAACTTTGAACATGTTGCAAGAACATTTTCTCGCGTGCCAATTAGGGCAAGCTTGCCGTGGGATTGCTAGCCCTATCTTAAGATAAACACAATCTGGGAAAATGTAGTAAAGCCTATGTCAATATATGTTTTTTTGCAGGGCCTACAGAGAATGAGTGTGTGTAGGTGAGCATTTGTTTTTTTAAACTAGAAAAAAGTGTGTATCTCAAACTTTTTTGCTCTTTGGCAAACAACTTGTTTGGACTATAAACATTTAATTCCATTATATGAGTAAGAACAAGAAAGATATCATTTAGAGAAAATGTACCTACATTTGCATGGTAGGAGAGTGTGAAACAAGGTAAAAGCCCCTTCAATATACCTGACCTCCCCATCACCAGCAACCAGAATAAATGAGTCTGGTGTTTAATATGCATGTCCACCTGTGCTGGTGTGTGTCAACTTTATCCATTTCATTGTTTGTAAATATTTAGTAAGTTTTTAAAACATATTTAAGTTTAACCAAGAAGAACCTGTTTTGGTGGCCCAATGGTCTAAATGCTACTCTCGCAGTAGAATAGACTGCTTATGATGGAGAGATCAAGGTTTGAGTATACCGTTTGGGTGTACTTTGGTTTTTTTCTAAATAGTTGTCCATTCTTCCTCCAGAAAAATGCGGGTATACTTCCTATAAATATAATCTTCCTTATACCACAAATCATTAGCATAAGTGCGTAGATGTACAGCCTGAAAGAGTAGCAAGAAGCTGTGCAAAATAAACTAAAGAACCAAACTGATCCATCCCCATCCCTAATTTAAAATGAATAGCATTTGTGAATGAAATAATTTAGATTGTGATATGGGTTTATTTCTTTGCTAAATATTGCAAGTTTCAAGAATTCTGCTGTATTGCTGTTATTATATTCATTAGTTTATGTGGATAGCTCTCAAATTATATGTTTATAAGAATGTAGTATAAATATACATAGGCTTGCTTGATTATGAAGCTATCACTTAAAAAACACATATGGAGATAATGCGTGGCAATCTTTTTTTTTATGTGTTTTGGTGTTGAGTTTGCTCCATTTGATATGTTAAGCTTTAATACATTTTATCTAAAGTTAAAGAGTTTTTCTTGGGTTGATAGTCTTTGTAAGTTTTAAAATTCCTAGGCTTTTCTAATCTTTCTAGACAACAAATCCTTCTTCCTAGTATTGTATGCAAAGTTATCAAAACTAACCTAGTGTCACATTTTACATTATAATCCTTAAAAAAAATGTGATTTATTAAATTACTGCGGTGACCTGGTGGTCTAGGGGTAAGGTGTCAGACCTCTATGCTGGCGGCCGGGGTTCAATCCTCGGTCCCGGCACAGATTTATCTGATTACCAAACCCTTCCTTCACCTCTGACAAGACATCTTGTGAATGTGGGGAATGCCAGGCCTCCACCGTGGTTCGGATTCCACGTTAAACTGTAGGTCCTCCATTTCATCTCACAATCACCCTACCATTACACATTAGCGTAAGTGCGTATAACCCGAACGGGTAGTAAGACGCGATGCTAATAATAATTAAATTATTCTTAAGGGTGTTCAAACAAAATTTTACTAGTTTAAAAAAAATCGTTAGGAAACCATTTACACTCTTTGTATTCAAATGTTTCTTCTGAGTTAAAACATTGTTGAGGACCTTCTTTAATATTCATATTTTTTTAGCAACACGTTTCACTACCCGTTCAGGCTATAAGCTATTTGTGTTGTTAAACTAAGAACTTTTATGTATTTAAATTATTGAGGTTTAACTAATAAATAATTAAAACTTCAATAAATACAAGAGTAATTTTTATGTAATGATGTATTTTTTTAGCACCACATCTTACTACTCATTCATGTTATGTGCTTATGTACTAAAATGTGTTAAAGATGATGAAGGTTGAATTTAGAGGAAGTGTACCCACATTTGTGTAAAAAGAGAGATTAGGAAACTATTTAGGAAAAACCACTCTCAGTACACCTGATCGGGATCGAACCACGATCTCCCTGTCATCAGCAGTTTAGTCTAGTGCCTTAGACCATGTGGCTGCCAAAGCAAATTATATAGCAATATAAGTATTAAAGAAAGTCCCCAACAATATGTATTACAAAACAAAAGTTTGCAAATCAGGAAATAACAAATAGTTTCCAGACAAAATAGTAGATTGTTTAAAATTCATAAATTACACAAAATAATAGCTTGTTAATAAATTATAAATTACTTATACTTAACACCCTTTATAAAAGGTATAGTTTTCATATAGTGCCTTGAAAGCACTTTTTCCCCTGTTCTGTCTCTAAGTTAACCTACAACTCAACATTATTTGGGGTGACCTGGTGGTCTAGGGGTAAGGTGTCGGACTTCCGTGCTGGCGTCCGGGGTTCAATCCTCGGTACCGGCACAAATTTATCTGATTACCAAACACTTCCTTCACCTCTAACAAGACATGTATTAATCACAACTTGTGAATGTGGGAATGCCAGGCCTCCACCGTGGTTCGGATTTCCACGTTAAACTGTAGGTCCTCCATTTCATCTCACAATCACCCTACGATTACACATTAGCGTAAGTGTGTATAACCCGAACGAGTGGTAAGACGCGGTAATAATAATAATAATAATAGTATTTGGATGATCTTAACCAAGATGAGAATTAATTAAGAATCATTGCCATTCTGACATAAACGCATGTGGAGATATATAGTTTATATTGGACCGAGAACAAATATTCCACCGCTTATATCAGAATAACATGAATGTTTAACTAGTCCAGTGACTTTGAGATTTCCCTGACTTTTCCCTGTCACACTAAGTTAAATGACTTTTCCAGGTGGATATTAACCCTATTTGCTCTTAATCTCAAGTGCAAGCATAATAAAGACCATGTTTTAAGGCTTAAAACATGTATTTTTTTCACTTTAGGCCCATAAGTTAATAATTTAATTGTTCTTGTAATTTTTAGTTTATAAGATTTAACACTTGAGTAGGGTATAAAGCACCCCAATTTGTGGTAGCACTGTTTTAAGTGGAGCAAAAAGAGTTTTACTCTTTCTGTTCCTTATAAGAGACCTTGACTGTCTGCTGGTATAGTTGTAATTAAATTAATTTAATTATGTGTCGTCAAATTGAAGCTATTTGAAACAAACTCATTGTTGAGAGATAAAATACCCTATGCAACCGCTCAAGTAACAGAATTTGTATTTATCAATTTGATTTTTAAACAATTATTCCATTGTTTATTTTATCATAGTTTATCTATTAGGTGTATCTTTCATTTTTGTTCATCTATTGAAGCAAGGTTCCTGGGGTTGATTCCCAATAGGGCTATAAATTTATCAATGTTCAACTAATAGTCTGAGTTCTGAATGTTTTGTATGTCTTAGAAATATGTTAGTTTATAAGTTGTGTGCTGATATAACAAATTGGTTTGAGAAAGTTAAAATACCCATAATAAAAAAAATATTACTCACTTTGGATTATGTCTCTCGCATAAATTTATAGTGATACAGGTTTTTATGATGATTATGTGGATATGTACCCGTGTATGCCCTACTGTTGAGCAGTAATTATAACAATACCGTTTTATATGATGATGATGCTTGCATGCCTTACTATGCCCTTGTTATCACATGGGTATGACAACCTGATTTTATGTTTCTCACTGTAGGATTAATTATTGGTTGTAAGAATTAGTAGAGATTTAATGTTGACACTATTTATTTTATTAGTTGCACTTTCATTATTATAAAATTGACATTGATAGTTTTTGTTCATTTAAGAACTGAGGCGGAGAGCCAGAGCTAGTGCAGTTCAATATTATGTTTTCTGTGTGGATTTATATGCACAAGCTGCTTATATATGATCTACCCCTTGTTTCTTGGACCCCTTGTCAACAATGTTAAAAACAACTAATGGGAGAACTTCTGGCAACCTGATGTTGTGAAGGCTAGCTTTCTATTGGCTAAAGGTAGCCAGCATATCCATCATCTGATTTTCAAATAGAATTGAGGGAGTTTTTTTAAAGAAAGAAAGAAAGTGTTAAAACATAATACATTGAAATTACTTCTAAAGACACGTGATTCTCCATGGATGAAGTATTAAAAGGAAACTTTACATACAGTTCTTTAAAGAAAAATACACTTCACCCATGACTTTTTGAATATATGAGAGGGGTGAACTTCTGGCAACCTGATGTTGTGAAGGCTAGCTTTCTATTGGCTAAAGGTAGCCAGCATATCCATCATCTGATTTTCAAATAGAATTGAGGGAGTTTTTTTAAAGAAAGAAAGAAAGTGTTAAAACATAATACATTGAAATTACTTCTAAAGACACGTGATTCTCCATGGATGAAGTATTAAAAGGAAACTTTACATACAGTTCTTTAAAGAAAAATACACTTCACCCATGACTTTTTGAATATATGAGAGGGGCCCAAAACATTATTATTACATATTGCTAAAATATTGCAAGATTTTTCAGAGGAGGAACGAGGGAAATTCTACTTCATAATTTTTTTTAAGTTATCTTTACCTTTTTTTCTGTGTCTATTAATTGTGTTAATATTATACATGTGTTCACATTGTATTTGTATTAATACAAATTATCAAAATATTAGATTAAGCAACAAACGTTTTGTAATAATCTGAAAATAGGCTATATTATTTTCAAAAAAAAAATCCTGTTATAAATTATGGCATTTTATATGTACTAACACACCAATAAAAACTATCAACTCATTTTAATACTTTGAGACTGACGCCTTCGAACATTTGACTACTAATGTAGGTTTTTAATTTGTTAATAGTGGGGCAGCTTTATGTGTAGGGCTAAGTTTATAAAATGCAAATAGGTTTATATTTAGTATTAACACAAAATGTAATTTTATTAAATTATTAAATAAGGGAAAATGTTTTATCAATGTGATCAAAATTTATGACAATATTTCATTGTAAGACAACTTGGTTTAAATTTAAGCTAAATGTTTATGTTTCTTTATGTAATTTTAAATTTTATTTTCTAGATGCATTCTTACTTCAGAATTTGTTTTTATTCACTTATGTTTTACAATATAGGCTCTTCTATCAATGGAAATATTTCTTTAGAAGGGGAAGGTGGGACTGCTCATACTACTAACAAGCCTATGGCATTACAGTACTAGACTTGGGCCCCCTACTTTAGAATATATGGATTGGTATTTGCAATTTGTATCCACTATTTGGATAGTTTTAAGCATGGATATGCATCTCCGGGATCAAGTCCTAATTTTCTCAAATCTAAATCTTAAATTTTCTTTTGAATCTCAAATCCAAAGTCAGATCCTCGAATTTAAAAATATACAATTTAAGTTAACATGAAAATATTTAAAATTGACTTTAAAAAAAGTTGTTACACATGTTACCATTGACAAATACTATTTTGTTTTGTCTCTCATTGATATCATAAAGAACAAAAATAACACATTTTTTAGTAACTTAATTACTGTGTATTAATAAAATATTGTCCTTTTTTTGTAATTTTGTTACTCTCCTAACTATATAAGTATATAATTCCTTTTACTAATAGTTTAAAAAAAATTTTATATGAAGTCAAGGTCTTCATAAATTGATTTGAAACCCTTTGTTGAAATTTTTACAAATCTCAGAATTCTTGAAATCCATAGGATTTGAGGAATCTAGAATTCAAGTGTCCCATCTCTATAATAAATTTACCTTTGATGGTGCATTGAAAGTGTATCATTAAAATTTCTGTTTCTGGCCTTTCTTTCAACTTTTACTATAAAATCTCTTTTTTTGTCATAAGGTATACCTGTCTTGTACCTTTGGACAAAAATGTTTAGTATGTATGGTAGGTCAATTTTATTGTATGCATAAATGTGATTTTAAGTGGAGCATGCTTTTGAAAATATTAGACAAAACTTGGAGTTGGGATTGATTGGTATAATAAAATGTATAAAAGAGAAATTGGAAAAAATTATTCACGAAGTAGGCCAACAAGGATACTCCCTATTTTGGAAGAAAACATTACATCATTTGAATAAGAGGGAAAAGAAGCCAGTGACATAATTAAAATGGAATAGTATGAGTGCTAATATTTAATCAATATTAGTGGTACAGTAATAAATAAATAAGTATTCAACAATAATTCTTGAATCTTCATAAATTTTACACTGGGATGAGATTAGTGTCAGGGTGCAGGGCCTGCGCACTTTTAATTTGGTGGCCCTCTTTGTTCTCCCATCCTTTCTTTATCCTTGTTTAGCAGGTATGCAGCCAGCCTCACTGCCAGGGGGATTAGATGGAATAGGGGGAACGTTATTGAAAGGAAAAGGACATGTTTAGAAGAGTCTGGGGTTGTTTTCTTCAAATCCAGTAGAGTAGTCTAGAGATGGAGGATTCCAAATGCTTAACTGTAACCTCTTTATATATACACGTTCAGCGGTCAATGAAGGAGCTCCAGTCTAAGTTGAGGCTAGGCAAGTGAGTGGACAGGCATATCCAGGATTGCGTACACAGGAGTGGTAAGCGTGTTCAGTGAGTGTACCAACGTGTCTGGTGAGTGAATCAGTGAGTCTAGCATTCATGAAACACAGGTTAGCATAGTGTGTTGTGTGTAGGAACCAGTGGCAACCTAAAATGAATGACACAGGTGATGTAAACATTGATTGATATTTTGAACATTTAGTGACCACTTTAAATATTGGAAGAGTTGTGTTTTTGTAGATGTTAATTTGTTTATTTTATTTTATGTGTTCTCATTCTTTCATTTGTAACTTGATCAGTGCATGTGTGGTTTTATTTTTAATAATCAAAACCTTGAATATTCTGTGTGCATTTTCAATCTTGTTTAATTAGCAGCATACTCCAATATCCTGAAAATAACTTGCAGATCACATGATGTGTTAACCACCTGCAACCCCCGGTCATCCATTGCAACACTAATCTTTATTAGTCTAGTAATATTAGTTATTAGGTAATATTGTGCAACCTTAATCAAGTTAGAGACATTTTTTCTTTATCATATTATAATAAACTTTTGTTTTACTATTACGGCAATACAAACAAAAATAATAAGGAGATTCTGATAAATGTACAACTATACCAATAGGCCTACCTAGCCTATTTCAAAGATATTGTAGTCTATTAGTACTGTTTTGGGAAAAAATTTTATTGACAAATTACTTAAATTTATTATTAGTGCTAATAAATTGTGTTCCACAATAATTCTTGAATCCTCATACATTTCACCAATATTTATTAGTCTAATTTAATATTAGTTATTAGTCAGCTGATTTATTCCATAGTTTCATGGCAATGTCTTTTGAAAGTTTAGATTGTTTACAGTGTATATAATTTCTGTTAAAAATGGTTAGCAAAGAAATATATATATATATATATATATATATTTTTTTTGAAAAATAACTCTAAGAAAAATCACATTAAAACTTACAACAAAGCCTTTTCTTAGCTTTGTAATTACTAATGTTCAACTATAAAATGTTTGCTTATCCTAATATTCAAATATAGAGCAGTTCTCTATTAAATATTCACACAGTTCAAATGCTGTATTTCCTTAATTTACAATGTTCAATTACAGCTTGCTGAATTTTCACTTTTATGTAGGTTGATAAAAAACAGAATATAAAAAATGTTTTTACTTATACAAATGTTCTGAAAATTGAAAAATGACACCTGGACACAGGAATCGAACCCGGGACCTTTGGCTTAGTATGCCAATGCTCTGAACCACTGAGCTATCCAGGAATCGTCATATGCCATAGGTCATATTTTAAGACAGAGTCTATGATGGACGCGCAGAAATCGTCGGCTACAAATGTGTGATTTTATTAAGCTAACGAGCTATCAAATAACGCCACCACCCTCGACTCGGTAGTTGGCTTAATGCTGCCACTTGTACAATGAATGGTCATCGACATGACACAAAAATGAAAATAAAGATAAGCCTGTAGCATCACATGCCGAAACCCATAATCTAGACTTTAATCACTGTTACACAACCAAGGTGGTTAAATCCCTGAACAAAGAAATATGCAACCCTTCACAACTGAGGATATAGGAACTGGCCCATCAATATATCATTAAATCCAGACAGGCCCCTAACCTCAACCTTAGGTAATTCCTCTCCTTCCTACCAGCACCCCTATTATTGCATTCAATGTCACAATAATAATAAAGTATATAACACAATTTTTAGTTTTTCTATCTACAGTGAAACCTGTTTAACTGGGGCCTGGATATCTGAGAAACCTCTGTTATTGATAATTACAATGAGGTCCCGCCACTTTGCATTAAAATACCTCTGTTACTGGGAATTTTCAGACCTTGTTAACTGAGATTAGATTTCATAGATTTTTTCGATGTTTACTTCTATTATTGGGATTTGGTAGCTCAATAACCCGTATAAGTGAGACAATTTATCAGGTTTAGAAAAGTTATGACACGCTTGTTTACAAACAGTCTAATTTCTTCCATACTTGCTTTGTTTATCGGTACTATTTAAGAATTTGTACGAGAAACGAGTGAATACCAGTGCAAAAAATGTCGAAACGAAAGTGTAATTCTCTAAAATCCGCTGATAAATTAAAGTTATTAATGGAATATGATAGTGTAACGTCGCGTGACGAACTGTGCACCGAGTTTAATTTACCAAAGTCAACTCTTTATAGAATTATTAAAAATAAGGAGAAAATACCTTCTCAGTGTATTGACGGAAAAGGAAAACTAAAATCGACTACGACCAGCAGAGTATCCTGAACTTGAAAAATGTCTCTCGACATGGATGAAACAGGTACGGAATAAAAACATTCCAACAATCGTACCAATGATTAAGGAGAAAGTTCGAGAATTTGCGAGTAAGCTGCGTATTGATAAGCTTTCTGGCAGTAATGGGTGGTTGGAGGGCATTAAGAGAAGGAATAATATAGTTTTCAAAAATGTTTGTGGAGAGAGCAATGCTGTGGACAACAATGAATGTAATCAGTGGATTAAAAATCTTCCAGCTTTATTACATGATTTTTCACCCGATAACGTCTTCAATGCTGATGAAGCGGGCTTATTCTACAAGTGTCTTCCGGATAAAACTTTTACAATCAAAGGTCAGCCTTGCCATGGTGGTAAATTGAGCAAAGATAGAATTACTGTGCTTGTGTGTGCAAATATGTCTGGAACTGAAAAACTGCCACTTCTCTTAATTGGGAAATCAAAAAATCCAAGATGCTTCAAAGGTATCAAAACTTTGCCTGTTAGTTATCAAAACAATAAAAAGGCCTGGATGACATCTGATTTATTCGCGGATTGGTTGAAAAAAGTGAACGCCAATATGAAGGCCCAAAAAAGAAAAATTGTTTTGTTTGTTGATAACTGCACAGCTCATAATAATATGCCCGAATTAGACTACGTTAAATTATTGTATTTACCTGCCAATACTACAAGTAAATTACAGCCAATGGATCAAGGTGTTATCAACAACTTTAAAGTTTACTACAGAAAAGAAGTCGTACAATACGTTCTTAAATCTATAGAAGAGAATAAAATCCCTGAAATTAACATCCTCCAGGCAATGAGATTTGCGAGAAAAGCTTGGTTTTGTGTGAGCAATACCACCATTAGTAACTGCTTCAAAAAAGCTGGATTCAAAGTGACGGATGAACCGGAACCTGAAAGCTTACAAGAGGAGGAAGAGAACTGTGAAACACTTGCAGAATGGAAACAGATTATTGCCGCTTGTAGTAGCTATGAAAATGACCTGCAGCCCACTTTTGAGGATTTTGTGCGTATGGACGATGATGTACTAGTATCAGAAGAGCTCACTGACGACGACATTATTTCTGAGTCCTTAGAGATAGAACAAGAAGAAGAAGAGGAGGGTTGTGAAACTTGTGAAGAGCCTTTAGAGAGAGTATCAAAGCGTGACGCAGAAAAAACCTTAGAAACCTTACATAAATATTTTGAGATGTCAAATATTAATAATCCTGACATATTTGATCAAATTTATACTATGGAGAAACACCTTAAAGCAACTAACAATCTAATACAAACTAATATCACTGATTTTTTTAAGCCATAATTTTTTTTAAATAAAAATTGTGCAACATGAAATATACATTTCTTTTACATTTGTATGTACATAAGTATAAACATTTCCACCTCTTTATATGATAAATATACATCTCGACCTCTCATAGTGGGACCCTCTATAAGTAAGACAATTGTCATGTTAACCTGCTTATTTGGGAAACTGGATAAATGAAAAACCTCTATAAGTGATAAAAAAATTTAGGTCCCTTGAGATCCCAGTTAAACAGGTTTCACTGTATCTATTTATGCATAGTGCTGCCATCTATATAGTGATATCATTACTGAAAAACAGTCAGCTCTAGACAGTCAATCTTGCAGTTCAACCAAGAGCATCAGTCTACTCTCTTTACCTGATGAAGCTGTCTGTGACAGTGAAAGTTTGTCCTTAAAAATGTGTTTGTGTGTTTTTTAGTGTTCTATCTAAACAATTTCTACTCCAGTATCACCAAGGTAAGTGTGCTGGATACCCCTCCTAATTGAAACCATGATTTAGCATAGTGCTCTATTCCAAATAATCTTCAGATAAAATTTGTAATTAACTGTTTTAAATGCTGTAAGACTGGAAGGTTTCATTTTGATCTTGGATTAAATATTCTTGGTCATTTGGTTGAGCAATATTTGTCTGAACCTCTCTTTCTCTTGCAATGTTACTTCTTTTAGCACCGTGGCTTACCATCCATTCGGGTTAACATATGTTTATGGACTAATTAACTTATGCTAATGGATTTATAAATTAGGAAGGTTATATTTAGATAAAGTGTGCCCGCATTTGTGTGGAGAAAAAGTGGAAAACCATTTGGAAGAATCACCCACAATAGGCTACATCCGGCCAAGATTCGAACCTTGATCTCCACATCATCGGTAGTCTAGTCTATAGCTAGAGTAGCACTTACTAGGGCTACCATGTGGCTACCAAAGTGGGTTAATAAACA
The DNA here is from genome assembly GCA_902141385.1 of Timema californicum. Lineage (NCBI taxonomy): Eukaryota > Metazoa > Arthropoda > Insecta > Phasmatodea > Timematidae > Timema > Timema californicum. The sequence goes on along the minus strand of CABFOW010001233.1, from coordinate 4,590 downwards.
TTTTTATAGTTGATATTAGACACACAAAAAGTCAGCTGTCTACATTATATATATATTAATTCATAGTTTAGAAAATATTTGCTCGACTAACCCATTTCACAGGGTATTGTTTCGCTATATTCTTGAAACAAATGAATCTTTGAGGAAGCATAAATTTCCGTCCACACAAATTTATCAAGATGTTGTTGAATTAATCGGTTATATAAATTGTTCTACTATAGTTGTAACATCTTAAACAAACCAAATTTAAATGTTTTTCTTAGAGAGACGAAAAAGTCTATAGCAACTATGACGAGAACATCTTATTTTTTCTGTGGCAAACCCAAATGTTGCAAATGAGATATTTCTTTATTATTTTTAACAAACAGATATTGCAGATATTTTACTGATGTTAAGTTACATTGAGCAAACTCTCACACATAGCTTTATTTAACAACTACAGTATATATAAACTCAATTAGCAAATAAGCAATAAAAAAGTCTCAAATAATAGTTACAAAAATTATTACTAATGTGTGTTCTGCCTTATTCTAACTTAACTTGACCATCAAAATCTATTAAAATTCAATTAAATTCAATTAAAATAAAATTTGAGATCAATGAATGCATTTAGAGACAAAAATTTTTTAGCACTGCGTCCTACTACCTGTTCACTTTATATATCTGTGTTCTAATTACACCAATGGGTTAGGGATTAAGAAAGCTTAATTTAGAGGAAATGCACCTGCATTTGCATGGGGGAAGAGTGAAAACCCATTTAGGGAAAACCACCCTCAGTGCACCCGGCCAGGATTGAACCCCAATTTCCCCGTCTTCGGTAGTCTAGTCCAACATGAGATTAACGCATTAGACCACCAAAGCGGGTAGACTAATTATTTCCAGGCAAAGTTGTCATAGGTGAATATTCTGGTAAGAAGTTGTAACCAAGATGCTATGAATTTGCTAGAAATATTTTAATCATCTTCGAAAACAGTTATTCAATTATAAAATCAAAATATTTTAATGGTTGAAGTTTTAATGTATATTATGTAATTAATAACACTTGGGGCATATCATATTGTTAATTTTTATAAAAGTATTCTCTCTTAATAAAAAATTCTAAGAGTTCTTTACTCAGAATGTGTTATATTTCAAAAAAATCTCAATGCGAGTTATTCTAGCTTTTGTGAGAATGTTATTGCAGTTCCAGCTTCCCCAATGACATGGATGCTTTGGTACATGAAGGCCTTTGATCCCGTGTGCACATCAGCAATGATCTGATAGAAACTCCAACTACCATTTCAGTGGATTGCTAGACATAGCTGCTGTTTGGCTTATATTGCTGCCCTCATATTGTGGGATGAATCAATTAGACACACATATCAAACAGCACTCTTTCTAAATTTGAGGATGATTTTCTGAATTATTTATTTTCCTGGTAAGAAAAATATATTTTCCCATTGGAAGTACTACAAAGGAAGATATGAATCAATTACATGTAGGTGTGTGCACATTCTCAATAAGTAGGCTGTTGTACCTACCTATAAGCAGTATGTACGAGATTAAAATTTCAAAAAAAACAGAAGGCTAATATATCTGTAAAAATCCAATAAAAGCTAAGTTCTTACCAGTAATAATAGTTAATTTAACAATAGGGTCTATATTATTAATAATAATTAAAATAATTGTGAAATAAAATGTCATATTATAGTCAAATTTAGTTTAGTACTAATAATTATTACTCTAGTGCAATTGTGAAATAGACTACAGTGAGTACGGACCAGCAAAACGGATAGCAAATTAGATTGTAATCTGAAGATTATCACAAAGACAAACCAGGTAGACCTATAGAACATTTACACTTTCTTTTTTAGAAGCTATAATTTTACAAAAAAAGAGCATTACATTACCTGGAGGTGTTATTAAGTAAATATGACACAAAAAAGTCAGCCATTAAAATAGTTTAATTGGTTAGCTAAATAATTTATTCATTTTGAATACGATTAAAACGTTTATTATAATTTTCATGGAATCACGGGCTAATTTTGTACAAAAAAAACATTATGCCTACCCCACAGCGTTATTAATTATATAAAACATAAAATATGTGTCATAAAATATTTTGATTAAATAATAAAAAAAATTTAATTAATTATGAGGACAGTTAAAATATATTGAATTAGGTCCACTGCCTCTTAGTTACGGTTACTACTGCTTTCCGAAAGACACACCCATAACAATTTTGTATGGGAATAACTAGTTTTTACAAGTATCAATCCATCCAAAATGTTATTGAGTTTGTATACTTGTAAGGTTAGGTTAAGTTTGGTTGATTAATTTTATTTACTGTACACACATTGAGTATGCTATGGTAAAAAGACGTCCAAGGTGTCGGCTGTATCCGAATAGTCTACTTATGAGGCGTCACCTCAACTCATACCCTTGATAGTTGCATTGGCAATCACGTGACCAAGTGTAGATCTGTTTGAATAGTCGCAAACTATACCTATGCAGTCTACTCGAGGTCTTGGTCACCATGGATAGGAAGACTACCAGCTGTGCGCTGTTCTCGCGGTGTTTGACTGGCAATTATTTTAGTATTATCGTTTTGTCTACTAGAGCACTAACTTACGTTTTCCGCCATTTTAAATAAGGTTGTTGCCGTTCAAATAGTTTGATGCAGTCTTCACTATAAATAGCGCGAGAAGTGTAAAATCATCAAGTCTAAAGCTCAAGGGTCCGACTAGAGAGCCTTAGACTATTCGGATACAGCCGTGGTTACTGTGAATTTTTGCCATCTCGCGACACCCTTTGAAAAAAATGAGTCTAGCATGTAGCCTACTTTCAAAATTATTAATTACATAGTTTTAGTATGTAGAGAAGCGACTTTTTGTGTATGTCTAAATGTAATCAACCGGTGTTAAGTAAACATAATGATATAAAGAACAAAAAATAAAGAAAGTGTAAACGTTCTTGAGCCAACAAACCTAATATTTTTCAATATGACTTACAAGACTTTTAAGAAGAATATTCCTTCAAAACCTATAATTAAAGTTAAAATACTGCTATCGATCTTTTATATATAACCTAGTATGAAAAACATACTTTTTATTCACTTAAAAGTTTTACTCTAAAATATTTACAATACAAACATTATGTAAACAAGTTTGAATATTTATAAACATAATAGATTGGGCTGAACTATTTCACATCCATAATAAAGTAAATAAACTACGCGTCATTAACCACCATAAGAAAAACAAATATAACCAATAGAAAATAGTTCAGAAAATAATTATAGATGCCGGTATGTGTCTAGAAATAAAAAACCGAGGCCGTAAAAGTATAATTTAATTTCTCTTTCTAACAAAAAAAAGGGTGCATAGGCCTAGAACCTAGAAATCTGAGTAATTTAACCAAATATTGAGGATGTACAAGATTTTTTTCCAGTAAAATCCTTCTTTACACGTTTTTTAAGGCGCTACAGCTTCCAAAACAGAATTGTGTCAAGAGCACAGAGCAGGGCCCTTATAGGAAATTAAATTCTCTATCCAACCATATAAGTGTGCATAGGCCTATACCCTACAGATCTGAGCAATTTTACAACAACTTGAGGAAGTACGGATTTTTTTTGTAAGGAAAATACTTCTTTACACGTTTCTAAGGCGCTACAGCATCCAAAATAGAATTTGTGTCAAGAGCACAGAGCGGGGCCCTGAGAGGAAATTCAATTCTCTATCCAACCATATAAGTGTGCATAGGCCTAGACCCTACATCTGAGCAATTTAACCAAAGTTTGAGGACGTACGGGATTATTTCAGGGAAATCCTCCTTTACCCGCTCTTTTAAGGCGCTACAGCTTCCAAAACAGAATTTGTGTCACGTGCGCAGAGTGGGGCTCTGATGGTCCCAATTATCCTCTATTCAACAATATATTTATTCGCAGGCCTAGACCATGTATAACTCCCAATTTGACCTAAGATAAAATAAATATACATTTTTATTTTTATTTAAAATTCTGTTTTAATTTCTTTTAAGGTAAAATAATATTTTGTGTCTATTTAATTGGTGAATTTGTAAGGTTTTAAGATCACCTCCATGCTTGTGTATTTTTTAACTTCTTGTAATTTCTACCTCATTTGTTGTACCCATGATTTTACCTTCTTTTTCTACCCATTATCCTTTTTCTACTGAAATAAACCTCTAACTATAAATGCTTTACCCTGACAAATTCTCCCAATAATAGTTTTCTTATTATTCAACTTTCATATACCTTTTCATCCCGCGAGCCTCTCCTTTCCCCACTCCTGCCCAAAGAAAGACACATAAACTATAAATAGATACCGTACCTAATAACTTTGGTATTATGACTCATACTTCTAGGCCAGACTAAGGGCAGAGCCTGTTCCCCCTCCGAAAGCCAGTCCACGCCAATATTTCATTTAAAAAAATCTGCTGTTGTGCTTGCGGGAATCACATGTCGTGGACAGTCTGGCTGATTCATGAATCCAACCCACTTTCGTAACTAAAGCAATTGAAAAACTGTCGTAAACTATTGCCAGCCAAAATAACAAGTTGTATTATACCCATCACAATTACAATTTAACACTT
>CABFOW010001232.1:147824-162789 GCA_902141385.1 Timema californicum | reverse complement strand
AAATTTACAATTTAAATTGTATCTCCGTGACTGTTTGAGAAAACAATTAGCTTATCTGAGCCAAAAAGTAGGAGTATAAAAAATAACATTCTTTTATTTGAAATATATTATTTATAAGACCAATACTTTACGAGGCGTCACTTTCCTGTTAAATAATCTCTTTGATTACGGATATTTTGGGGGGTTCGAATCCCGGTCGGTTGTACTGTGAAGGTAGTTCACACTAAATGTTTCCCCGCTCTTATTCCACATCTCTACTCCACTAGAGTAATTATCATAATTATTTATAACCCGAGAAGGTATTAAGACGTGACGATTATTCGCCACCCGCCTCGGTGGCGTAGTTGGCTAACGCGCTAGTCGTGTTGAGCTCGACTGCTGAGGATGGGGAGAACGAGGTTCGAATCTCGGTCGGGTGAACTGGGGGTGGTTTTTCCCTAAATGGTTTTCCACTCTCCCTCCACACAAATGCGGGTTCACTTCCTCTAATTCATCCTTCCCAATTCCTAATCCATGAGCGTAATTACTACTTAAAGCGTATAACCCGAATGGGTAGTAAGACGCGGTGCTAAATACTATTATTATTATTATTCACCCTTCTTCTGAAAAATCGGACTTGGGCACTGATTACTATGGACACTCTCCACGACACTTCACTGCAGATCGTTAAGTTCCTTTAGTGTCTCCCCTCAAATCACCAAAATACTTTCGGGTCATCCTGTATTCTTCAATCCGTTCCTTGTATCACGTTCCACGCGTAAAGATAATAGTAATGATAATAATACTATTACAAACTAGGAAACAACATATTTCTTCAGCTCCTCTTCAACTGTTTGTTGTTATTAAATCCGGTGGGTTTGTTTTGCTGGCTATAATCATTCCGACCTGGTACGTGCTATTGTCCCAGTTTAAATACTATCATATCCCCAACTTCGAGGGGACTGGAACTGCGGTATAAGCTAGTAGACATTTTATTAGAAGGGGGAAAAAAAAGGGGACTACTTCTTTTCCCTCGACGTGCGGCCGCGTGTGTGATTGGGTATCGACGTAAAGGTAAGGGTAGGGTTATGTGGATTGACTGAAGTTCTTTTACTTTTGAGGACAGTCGTATCGAAAATAAAAAAAACACCTCTTGAGAAGTGTGTAAAATGTTTTTCCAATACGAGCTGTTTATTTCTTCGCTTCGGTGGTCGCATGGTCTAAGGCGTTACTCCCGCAATGAATAATATTGCTGGTGATAGTGGTTCAATCCCGGTCGGATGTATTGAAGAGTGTTTTTTTTAACTAAATGGTTTCCAACTCTCTTTCTCCACGCAAATACACTTCCTTTAAATCAAACCTTTCTAATCCTTTAGCGTTATTATTGCATAAGCTTATAGCCAGAATGGGTAGTAAGACGTGGTGCCAAGAAATATAGTTATATATTTATTAGCAATTTTACCCGTATTGGTGGTCGAGGTGTTTAAGGCGTCACTCTCGTGCTAGATGGTACTGCCAATAACGAGGAAATCGAGGTTATTACTATGGTTTGTTCTCCCCCCCCCTCCCTCCATTCAAATGTCTTTAGATTTACTCTAAGATTTTAACTTCCTTACCCCTATTCCATTAGCGTAATTAATGTGTGTATACAGCTTGAATGGGTAGTAAGACGTGGCGAAAAAATATCCTAATAATTTTATTTATTAGTGATTTTTTCCCACCACGTCTTACTACCCGTCCGTGTTACATTGTTATATATTAATTATTCTAATTTGTTAAGAATGAGGAAGGTTGAATTTAAAGGGAATGTACCCAAATTTGAGTATTAGTACTATTAGGAAAATTAACCCGGCAGGGAGTCGAACCCCAATCTCCCCGTAATCGGCAGTACAGACTATCACGAGAGTGACGCCTTAGACCATTCAACCACTGGAAGCAGGTGTGATGTGATTTAAGTAATAAATTTGGGTAATGAGATGACCCCGGACTTTGATTACCTAAACATTGTCAGAAATTTACAACCCCTTCCCCCCCCCCCCAAAGTTTGGTTTTGTGTCACTCTTCATTCATTAAATAGCATCGCATGCTCCCGGTCCTTCATTTGGTTAGTGTAACCAGCCCTCTCCATCTGGGAGAAATCACTTGTACTAGGAGAAGTTTGGAATCGATACGGTGGTTTCCCGCTGACTTTAGTAGTAAATTTCTATGAGCGAGCGAGAACATGTGTTAACAATTTTTTTCCGGGAAGGTATCGTATGTAATCTCCGTCTGTATTTTACTTGTCTTGGTACCAACGGGTTTACTTTCCATCCGTAGGAAGTTTTGCTACATATTATTTATCGTGTGGTAAAATATTCGTCAATCGTGGCCGGCTTTGAACTCGTGAGCTTCAGTTGAATAGGCAAGTGCTTTATTATAAGACCTTCGTTTTCTAAATTGTCAAAAGTTTACCCATATAATGACATAAAAATTATAAATAGTTATATAATATTTTATGTAATTTGAAAAATGATACATGAACACGGGGATTGAATCCCGGACCTTTAGCTTTTTGCTCTACCACTGAACTATATGGTATTCTTCCAGTGTTGAAGCTCATTTTTCATTCAGCTTAGCTCAGTGGTAGAGCACTGGTGGGCTAAGTCAAAGACCCCGGTTCAATTCTCATGTCCAAGTATCATTTTTCAATCGATATAAATTAATTGAATTGCGGTACGCTCCATAAGGACAGAGACGGGATTACAATAATTTGAGACTTGTGTGATGATATGTATTGATATATCAAATTTAAAAAAATAAGTAAAAATTGTAAACTAAAATTCAGAAATATATACATAGACCAAACAAGATTTGTATGCAATGAAAAACCTTCAGGATAAAACCACTCTTGCATTCCACTGAACATGAATATTGATTTACAAAAACTCGTATTCAAAAAGAGGTTGCTACCCCCCGCCCTCTACCCCTTCCTTACCACTTCCCAACAAGGACTTAACAGGAATGTGGATTTTACAAACACGCAAGTAAAGAGTGTAAAAAGTCTGTTTAAAGCCGTCATTATATTGTCAGTTTGAAAAATGTGTGGTGAAAAATATTATGTTTGAAAATTTCATAAATTGGACAAAACATCGGTATTATTCAACGTAAATGGCTAGAATTGACATTGATTTAAAAAAAAAACACTCATGGCATCAAAGATATGACACGCGCTCTAGTGGCTACATGGTCATTGTCACAGTAGACTAGATCCCCAATGACGGGGGGATAGAAGTTTGAATCTCAGTTGGGTGAACAGAGGTTTTTCCAAAATGATTTTTCACTCTTCCTCCACAAAAATGTGGATACAATTCCTCTAAATATAGCCTTCCGTATCCATAAGACCATTAGCGTAATTATCACATAGGCGTATAACAAGAACGGGTAGTAAGATTCAGTGCTAAAAACCGCTATATATATATATATATATATATATATATATATATATATAAAATCTGAGAAACCAAATTATAATCGCCTCTAAATAACCACCCATTATTTTTACACCGAATTTATGTGCACATGATCATAATTATTAATTGGTTTAACACAAGGTTTTATTATAACCATACCAAACCCTTCCTTCACCTTTGACAAGACAACTTGTGAATGTGGGGAATGCCAGGTCTCCACCGTGGTTCGGATCCCACGTTAAACTATAGGTCCTCCATTTCATCTCACAATCACCCTACCATTACACATTAGCGTAAGTGCGTATAACCCGAACGGGTAGTAAGACGCGGTGCTAATGATAATAATAATAATAATAACATAACCAATCTTATCACTTGTACTGTCTGAATCAACGCTAAGCAAATAGGGTTGGGAGAAGCTGTATTGAAAGGAAATGTACTCACATTTGCGCGGAAAGACCACTTGGGAAAGGATTGAGGGTAAAACCACCTTCAATATATCTCTTTAGGATTTGAATACCGAACCTCTCGTCAATGTTGAATATGTTCAATGCGAGTCTATAATTTTAAACCTTATTACTATGACTGACCTTTTAAATAATTCCTTGTTGCAATTGTATATTAATAATATAAAAATATTTTACTTTATTATTGTTATTAATAATAATAATATTGGGGTGACCTGGCGGTCTAGGGGTAAGGTGTCAAGACTTCTGTGCTGGAGGTCCGGGGTTCAAATCTCGGTCCCGGAACAGATTTATCTGATTACCAAACCCTTCCTTCACCTCTGACAAGACATCTTGTGAATGTGGGGAATGCCAGGCCTCCACCGTGGTTCGGATTCCACGTGAAATTGTAGGTCCTCCATTTCATCTCACAATCACCCTTCCATTACACATTAGCGTAAGTGCGTATAACCCGAACGGGTAGTAAGACGCGGTGCTAATAACAATAATAATAATAATTATAATAATAATATTAATATTGTAGCTTAAGGTGGGATGGAAAGGAATGCGAAAAAAGGGGGAGTGTTTTTTAAGTTTTTATTGCAAAACTTATTTTGGTCCAAAATAACAAAAAATATTGCTCCAGTTACAAATATAGAACTTAATTTTCTTCGCATGATGATATCAACCGTTTTTCGCGTCCCCTTTCAACACTCCTTAAAGCATCCCTCTCGTGTTAGACTGGCCTGCTGGTAACGGGGAGATCGAGGTTCGAATCTCAGTTGGGTGTACTGATGCTGATTTTTACTAAATGGGTTTCCGCTCTCCCTCTACTCAAATTTGGCTACACTTCCTCTAAATTTTCTAACTTACTCATCCTTAATACGTTATTTTAATTAATGCATATACATGTAGCCCTGACGGGTAGTAAGACGTGATGCTGAGAAAGTAAGTATTAATATAAAAAACAATTACAGTAGTTCATTTGAAAGATTAATTTTTTGGACATATTTCACGGTTTAAAGTTATATAATAATATGATAAGATTATAGAAATAAATGTATTGTTTCATAATTTACAAACTATGATAAATAATAGAAATTTACTCTGCGCTTAGTGCGTAGTTTATTTTCAACTTTAGATTGAAATATTATAATAGTTGACTATGGGATTTTTTTTTGTCTTAACTTTGGTCGTTTCTGTGAAAAAATTTGTTTTATTAATTTTATTTCTAATAATGTTCATGTTTATTTGGTAAGGAGTAATAATCATTGATAGTAAGATTATATCTTCTTGTTTATTATTTTTATTATCTTCTTCTTATTTTATAATAAAATACGTTTTGGTTTTTCTTCTATGACGATGACATGACGTATCGGTAATTTTTCACTTTCTTCAAGTCTTATTTGTATTAAATATGATTGATTATACTTCATACTATTGGAAAGTTTGTGAAATTTTACCGTTTTATATTTAATAATTTTTAGTATCATCTCACTAAAAATTATTCCATATAAAACCGTAAAATTTCACAAACTTTCCAATAGTATGAAGTAAAATCGATCATCTTTAATATAAATAAGACTTGAAGAAAGTGAAAAATTACCGATACGTCATGTCAACGTCATAGAAGAAAAACCAATACTTAAATTAAATAAGGAGAAAGGAATTAAAATAATAAACAAGAAGATATAACCTTTTTATCAATTATTATTACTTTTAGCCAAAAAATATTTGATTAAATTCATATAAATAAATACTTTTGCTTAAAAGTTACTCTACCGGAACAGAACATAAAACGACACGACTAGGTTTATTTTGAAATGTTTTCTGACGTGATATATATTCTTTTCATCCTGTTTAGTTGGTTTGTAATCTGACTGTACATTTGAATCTACTATGGTAAGCATCCGCAAGGAAACACTCTTACCACAACTAAGAAAATAATCTTCCCTGACAAAACCTATAATCAATAAACAACCGTAAACCTACACAATCAAATCGCCAACAAACGAAATAAAGGTACACATAAAAAAAAAGGAAATAAGAAATATGTGACCCTTTGAGCTCCTTTCTTGAATTGCCTTTTTTTTAATATACCTGCTGATTATTAACATACTGTACCTCGAAAAATAGTCACACGCCCTCTATAGTGACATAAAAAATAAGTGATAGCAGATGCCATTAATTCACAAGAGACCATTTATTTTTTATCAAAAGGTTAAAAATCTAACCTTTTCAAAATTGTTAATTGGTAATAATGCGCCAGAAATTCCTGTTGAAGAAATTCTGTGACTTATCTTTTCTTAATCTCTGGTTTTTTTTAGCACTATTTCTTATTACTACACCTTTGGGTTATACGCTTATGGAATTAAGATAAAGGGGAGTTTGGGGTTTCACATCTGGTCGGACATGGTGACATTTTTTCTTTAGTTGGTTTTCCCCTTTACCTCAATACAAATGTGGGTACACTTACTTTAAAAATTCATCCTTCCTCATATCTAACACATTAGAGTAATTGGTACATATGCGTACTAAGCCAAACGGTAGTAAAACGCGGTGCTAAAAAATGCTATGTTTATTTCTGTTAACATTAGACTGTGGATACAGTGAATCTTCTCCTTGTTAGATAAGGTTCTTTCTATAAACATTGGACTGTAGATCTAGTATATTTTAGATCTCTCAGATAAGATTCTTTCTGTGAACATTGAACTGTGGATCTAGTAACTTTTGTGTCAGATGTGGTTATTTCTTTGGAAATTAGAATGAGGTTCTAGTGACTCCTCAAGTTGTCAGATAATTTTCTTTCTATGAAAATTGGATTGTATCCAAATTCTTAAAGTATTCTCACTATAATAAATATATATTTTGCAAATCTGGCGTAGTAAGTGGTCATTCAGAGAACGTATCCCTCAACACTGTGAGGAAACCCTCATTCCTCACTATGGTGGGTAGTTCTCTGTGATGCAATGGCATGCCATCATCTCCTTGTACCGTGTAACTATATCTCACTTTCAAGACAATCCTCATCTCACAGCCAGGATAAAAAACACAGACAAGGGAAGTTATGATCACTTGCAAGGAAACATATTATTACTAGCACAACGTCTTACTACACATTCGGGTTATACGCACTTTACGCTAATGTGTAATGGCAGGGTGATTGTGAGATGAAATGGAGGACCCACAGTTTAACGTGGAATCCGAACCACGGTGGATGCCTGGCATTCCCTACATTCACAAGTTGTGATCAATACACGTCTTGTCAGAGGTGAAGGAAGGTCTTAGCAAAGGAAACATCTTAATCTGTGTTTTGACAGATTCTCAACGTTGTTTTAACATCGCGTCTTATTGCCCGTTCGTGTTATAAGCTTATGCACTAACTACTCTAATGCTTTTAGAGATTAAGAAGGCTATATTTTTAGGAAGTCTACCCTCATTTTCATGGAAGGAAAGTGGAAAACCGTTTTGGAAAAATCACTCTTAGTACACTCAACCGAGATTCGAACCTCGATCTCCCCGTCTTCGGCGGTCTAGCCTACTGCGGGAGTGGCTCGTTAAACCATGTGGCCACCGAAGCGGGTTGGGCATTAATTTATCAATGTCAAAGGGGAAATCCATATTTCCCCATATATAAGTTTTTCGGCCATACAAGGATTCGAACCTGGAACCTCTTAGCACAATAGTGAGAGATGCTAACAACTTAACTAAGGTTTAAGATTAAAAGTTTCATGATAAAGAACTTAATAATAATAATAATATTTAGCACCGCGTCTTACTACCCGTTCGGGTTATACGCTTTAAGTACTAATTACTCTAATGGTGTGGAAAACCATTTAGGAAACCCCCCCCCCCAGTTCACCCGACCGAGATTCGAACCTCGATCTCCCCGTCCTCAGCAGTCGAACTCAACACGACTAATAAAGAACTTAATGGTCTATATGCATCTTCAAACACATTAGGGATAACTAAGGCACGCAAGATGAAGTGGGGTGTTCATGTGGCGCGTATGTGTGATGACTGATGGCACATGTGTACACAACATTTTAGTTGGGAAACCTGACGATGAAAGACCGTTTGGTAAGCCGATACGTTTGTTGGGAAGATAATGTGAAAAGGGATTTGTAGGAGGTTGGATTCCAGGTTACGGATTGTATAATGTGTCTCAGGATAGAGTTGAATGTTGAGATACAAAGATTTCATAGAAATACCCATAGTAAGTTTTGTACCTTAAATTATCGAATTTGTTATTTACTCTGTGGCACTAGGGGTTAGAAAGTTATTTGTAAGTCAACTATCTCTATCTTGAGATAGTTCTATCCAGTCAAGCTATTTACACCCTATTCCTATCTTACACTAGTTCTATCCAGCCCACCTCGTTACACCCTATTCTTATCTTAAGCTAATTCTATCCAGTCCACCTCATTACACCCTATTCCTATCTTACACTAGTTCTATCCAGCCCACCTCGTTACACCCTATTCTTATCTTAAGCTAGTTCTATCTATTCCACCTCGTTACACCCTATTCTTATCTTAAGTTAGTTCTATCTATTCCACCTCATTACACCCTATTCTTATCTTAAGCTAGTTCTATCCAGCCCACCTCATTACACTTTATTCCTATCTTAAGCTGGCTCTATCCAGTCCACCTCATTACACCCTATCCCTATCTTGAGATAGCTCTATCCAGTCCACCTCATTACACCCTATTCCTATCTTAAGCTAGTTATATCCAGTCTACCTCATTACAACCTATTCCTATCTTAAGCTAATTCTATCCAGTCCACCTTATTGCAGACTATTCCTATCGTAATCTAGTTCTATCCAGTCCACCTTATTGCAGACTATTCCTATCTTAAGCTAGTTCTGTCCAGTCCACCTCATTACACCCTATTCCTATCTTAAGCTAATTCTATCCATGTCTACCCCATTACACCCTATTCCTATCTTAAGCTGGTTCTGTCCAGTCCACTTCATTACACCCTATTCTTATCTTAAGCTAGTTCTATCCAGTCCACCTCATTACACCCTATTCCTATCTTAAGCTAATTCTATCCAGTCTACCTCATTACACCCTATTTCTATCTTAAGCTGGTTCTGTCCAGTCCACTTCATTACACCCTATTTCTATCTTGAGCTAGTTCTATCCAATCCACCTCATTACACCCTATCCCTATCTTGAGCTAATTATATCCAGTCCATCTCATTACACCCTATTTCTATCTTAAGCTGGTTCTGTCCAGTCCACTTCATTACACCCTATCTCTATCTTGAGCTAGTTCTATCCAGTCCACCTCATTACACCCTATCTATTTCATGTACATTCTAATGTTATCCTCCCATCTACCTGTAGGTCTTCCCAATGTTCTAATCCTATTGGGTTTACCAGTAGAATAAATACCCTGAACAAAGTTCTAGATTCTCCCATTCGCTGTGAAGGTGCTGCCCACCGTATTCTGCCAGGCTTGACTATCTTTACAATGTCTTGTGATGAGTAAAGGGTATGTAACTAATCATTATTTAATCTCCTCAACTCTCCAGTATCCCCATCCCCATTTGTACCAAATATCTTCCAAGGCTCCTTGTTTTCGAACACCCTAAATTTTATTTTCGTCGTGTAATGTAAAGTTCTCCTTTAAAGACTAAACCAAAGTCCTAAGTGCTGAATACTATTTCTTTTTATAGAGAGACTTATTAAACTCACGATTATAAAAGTCTTGGCTAAAGAATTTCATGTTTTTTTGTTTTTGTTTTTTTGCGTGATCAACATGACAGCCTGTATATGATGGCTACTGGAATTCGGTGAAATGTTTAGCTCAGGGGCACGGCTTCGAAAACAGAAGGGGGTGGTGATATAGTTGATGGAAGGGGGCACCGCGGGGGGAAATTGAAGGAGCTGATCACTGCCTTTACTTTTATTACCTTTATGGCTCCAGACTAAAAAAAACAAACAAGAATGGAGCTTATGGCGACACCGAGAGATTCTCAAGTAATTAAACTGTATAATCTATAATTATAATAATAGTTTTATATTTATATAATACTGGTAGTTTAAATATATTTATAATACGCACATAGACTCCAGTGCGATCATAAATAGCACACTTTTAAGTGAGTATCAGTTAATTTGCAAACTTTGTTTTTAATATGATTCAATTAAAAAAGTTTATTCGATATATTATTATAATTAAAGCGACTGGAAATTACAATTTACACCACTTGCATCAATATTTTTTTCTAACATAAATAAATTACATGATTTTTTTTCCCCATGATATTAATATTGGAGTACTGTATTTGTAAAAATAAATTATAGCTCTGTTTAGGGCATTAACATCACGTGATTTTTATATTTAAAAAAAATCAACTTTATTTTTAGACCCATTAATATTGGTAAATAGATTAATTGATTGTTTGTAAACTAGTGGCTATATTTCAATTTATATTTTATATAAGCATTTTGAATTGAATACTTTGACACCAGGATACGGATAGTGCATTACACCAAAACTTAATTAGGCTCATGTGTAATCTATACATATTTTACTAAAAATGAACTCATACACGGCGTGTAAAGTGTGAGATATAATAAACATTTTCAAGTATATCCTGAAGGTTTATTTATCTTTAGAACAGTTTGATAAATAATTAAATGAAAATAAATGGACTTGTTTTAGACACAATATTAAACTGTTGGATCTTCTACAACAGAAATCATTTGTCACTAGAAGTTTGTATATTTGTCATAGTTCCTGGGCACAAATCCAGAGCTTCCTAGTTCAATCTCTGACGCTTTCAAAATGTATCTGTGAAGCAGTGGGTCTGGAACGGGTCTAACTCAGTCTCACGAGGACAAATGAGGAAGTACTTGGATAAATAAGTAGCAGTTCCTGCTTATAAAACTGAGATTAACGTCCAGTGACTCATAGTGCTGACCACATGAAAACCTGTATCTGCAAATGTTGGCATCATCGTCGCTAAGAGCCACCGCGCACTGGGCGACCAGGTCGCGCGACCAGCCTCTGTGACATTTTAGACACCGGCGATTGGCTCAGCGACCAAGGGAGCAACCGGCCATTTAATTTCTAATTTCTAATGGATCTGTCCAGTCGACCAGCTGGTCGCCTGCGTTATTTCAGTGGTCGCCTGCGTTATCCCAGTGGNCTGGTCGCTACAGTCAAGTGCGAGCTGTTCCATTTACCGCAAGCATTCTCACTGGTCGCTGGTAGCCCAGCTGGTCGCTTAGCTGGTCGCCCAGCACGCGGTGGTCCTAAAGGCGGCCGTCGCTCGGTCGGTATAGCTTGCTTGTGGGCTCACGACACACAGTTTTTTTTAAATTCTTTTTTTCTTTTATCACCTCGTTTTACTAACTCTTCAGGTTAATACGTGTAAGTACTAATTACGGTAATGAGTTAGGTATGAGGAAGGTTGAGTTTGGAGGAAACCCGCTTCAGTGGCCGTGTAGTTTAACGCGATACTCTCACAATAGACTAGACTGCCGATGAATAGATAGAGGTTTGAATCTCAGCCGGGTGTACCGAGGGTGGTTTATCCACAATGTTTTTCCATTCTCCCTTTACGTGAACACGGGTACACTTCTTATAAATATAACCTTTATAATCCCTAATACCTTTAGTGTAATTAGTACATAAGGGTATAACTCTAACGGGTAGTAAGACGTGGTGCTAATATATTTTTTAAATCAGATAAATTGTGCTCGCAATTTCGAGTAGGGATATTTTAAAACCATATAGGAAAATCACCCCACACCCCCCAGTAGAACTGACCAAGATTTGAACCCCCTAGAATGACACCTTTAATCACCTATTCTACCACCGAACCGGGTCTTTCATTCAGCGTAATTAAAAATACCGATAGCCCCGGGTGGGTGAAAAATGCCACACATAGATCGTTTCTATCCTGAAAAAGAAATATCCCCCCCCCTCTGCTCCCTTTTCCCTGTTTTATAATGAGTGAGTGACTAGCTTCTTGTATTTTATAATCTTCTCTTCGGTCATCACGCAAGTTCACTTCTTGATGCTTCATCCACGCAATATTGGCGTTTCAGATCTCTTCCAAAACACTCGGCTGATGTTAGTGACAAAAAAAACAACACATACACCCATCTATGAGCATATTCATAGAAGGTTTCTAACTTAACATATTTTTTTTTACTATTATTATTTAGAGTAACGCGTTTCAAATAGTAGAGAGAGAAAAAAGAGAGAAGTTTGTGCACGGAGTATAGTCACGAAAGTTTTTAACTTGTCTAGAGGATATCAACAATATCCTCGTGTACAGTCGTTGAAACATATAAAGACCTAACCTTCTTCTACCCTGAAAGGTACCAAACTTACCTTTCAACATTCCACTAAGGTATAGCTCAGTGATTACAAACACGATTTCCGTGAACCCATGTCTAGGGTTCCGTGAGAATTTCCAAAAAGCTTTGATCCTTTTTTTTTATGGGATTGTCCATAATTTTTGGACATTGTGTAAATATATAAATATAACTAGTGTAGCCAAGGAAAATAAAGAGAAGACTGCCTGTAGTATTTTTTTTATCACCACGTCTTACTACCCATTCGGGTTATACGCTTATGTACAAATTACGTTAATGGTTTTAGGGGTTAGGAAGGCTATAATTAGAGGAAGTGCACCCAAAATTGCGTTAAGGGAGAGTTGATAACCATTATGAAAAAAAAACCTCTCTGTATACCCTACCGAGATTGGAACCTCGATCTCCCCATCATCGGCAGTCAAGTCTACTGTGATCGTAGCGCCTTAGACAGTGTGACCACGTACAAAGGTTGGGCTAGTGATAAAAGAGAGTATAAGTAAGAATATTTTCAAATGAAGTTTTTTCTTGATCTAAGAGTCTTACTACCCATTCGAGCTATAATCTTATGTACTAATTACGTTGGTGGAAAAGTTAAATTTAGAGGCAGTGTACCCACAATTACGTGAAGAGAAAGTAGGAAATTATCTAGAAAAAACACACACTCAGTACACCCGACCTGGATTCGAACTTCGATCTCCACGTCATCGGCAGTCTAGTCTACTGCGAGAGTAGCGCCTTTGACCATGCGGCCATCGAGGCGGGTCAATTTAAACCAATTTCAAGAACCGAAGGGCAGTAGTTAGTAAATAGAAATAGGTAATAAATACTCTTGAAATAATCAAAATCATTACCAGCTGTTTCCAGCCTGTGTCCGGGTCAGTTTAGTAAAATGCCTCCATCTTTTACTATCCTTCCAGTATTCCTCCTTTACTTGCTTCCATTCTTCTCCTCTTACTTGCACACTTTTTTTTATCTGCCCCTTTCATTTTCTTCTTGGCTTCCCTTGTGGTCTTTTTCCTAAATACTTCATTTCCATCATTTTCTTTGGCATCATCTTCTTCTCCATCCTCATCACAAGCCCATACCATCTCATCCTTGCTTCCTCTACTATCTCGTGTACTCCAACATCCTCATCACAAGCCCATACCATCTCATCCTTGCTTCCTCTACTATCTCATGTACTCCAACATCCTCATCACAAGCCCATACCATCTCATCCTTGCTTCCTCTACTATCTCATGTACTCCAACATCCTCATCACAAGCCCATACCATCTCATCCTTGCTTCCTCTACTATCTCATGTTCTTTCTGTATTTCCATTCTTTCCCGGATAACATTAAATATTTTATTCAATAGTGTGAGTTAATTATTATTTATAAGCCCTACTGGTTTACAAGTATGTTTTCTTAATACACCCCGGTCGAGCATACGTTTTAGTCGGGTAGAGATTCCTCGAGATTTTACAAAATATTTAAAGGGATTCCTCCAAACAAAATAGCTGAGAATCCCTAGATAGCTTATAAGATGGCCCGTCAAGGTAATACTGCTACCTTTGAAGGTAAACTTAAAAGGATCAAACTTACCTTATATAGTTCCACTATGGCTCAGCTTATAAGATATGGCCATAGTGTAATCAAGAAACTGAGTGTACATTCGTTTTTTTTAAAAAAATTTTTTTGTAATATTTATTATTCTGAACGTAGCTGCCATTCTAATTTAGTGTAATTAAGTTGGGTATGTGATTATTTGCGTGATTACATTAGACAGAAGTGGAGGCAATCAACATATATAGTCTCTTTGATGTAAAGGGCTATGTTTGTTTTGGTATTGTCTTACTTAGAGCGTCATAAAGTTAGGACAAGCTAAGTACAAAATGAGAGGCCGTTTGAAAATTTAAATTACTATTGGCTATGGTAAAATGAAGTATACGTTTTTATTGCAGTACTTAGTTTATTTATTGTTTGTATACAAAAAAAAATATATCAAATTAAAATGTAAAGATTGATGCAGTTTTCAGACAATGTTTTTATTACATACATAGATTTATTTAAATATTAAAATAAAAATATATATTCTATATTTAATTGTAATATCTATGTTAGATTTAAAATACTATTTATAAATTCTTGTATCATATTGACTTATAAAGATGGTGTCGTTAGAATATTTATATGTATATAAAAAGAGACAAAATATTTGAGTAAATTGCTCCTCACTTGATATTAGAGTGGAAATTATGAAAACAATACAATAGAGAAATGAATTCTTTAATTCTGTCAGTAAATTTTAACATTTAACCTATTGGCAAGAAATATTAAACTCGGAATATGTTTTATTGTATTTATTTGAAGTATTTAACAAGCACCTTCTGAACAGACATATTATATTATCACACTAGAATTTCTATGAGCGATAATGAAAGGTCCTACCAAGGACGTTGTGCTAAGGACTTTTATCGCTTAAGAAAAATCCGTCAACCCAGGCTGGGTTTGAACCCGCGAACGTTGGGTCTTGAGGTGAACACTTTAGCCATAGACGACCGAGGTCGAACTCAAAATATACAAAACAATAGTTTCAATGGTCTTTATGATTGTGAGATATGGGAAGAAACCATTGGGAAGACTTAAACGCTGATGGGAAGATAACATTAGAATATACCTTGAAAGAGATGGGGTGTAATGAGGGGGACTGGATATAACTATCTCAAAATAGGGATAGGGTGTAATGAGGGGGACTGGATATAACTA
>CABFOW010001232.1:101101-115605 GCA_902141385.1 Timema californicum | reverse complement strand
TACGCACTTACGCTAATGTGTAATGGTAGGGTGATTGTGAGATGAAATGGAGGACCTACAGTTTAACGTGGGATCCGAACCACGGTGGAAGCCTGGTATTCCCCACATTCACAAGATGTCTTGTCAGAGGTGAAGGAAGGGTTTGGTAATCAGATAAATCTGTGCCGGGACCTAGGATTGAACCCCGGAACCCCATCACAGAAGTCCAAAACCTTACCCCTAGACCGCCAGATCATCCGGACCATATAATTCTGGACTAAAGAGTTGAAACTGCTATACAACCTCATTTTATGGAATAGGAAAGATCAATATATGTGGACCTGTCTCCCTAACTTAACTCTTCCCTTAGTGCACAGCGCTGAGATTCAAACCGAGACCTTCCTGTTCTAGGTGATCCAATCTATTGTCATCTCGATACCTTAAAACAACCTACTACCTGTGCGATTAAGTCATATGTATAGTACGAATTTTATAGGAAGGACCTTTAAGTAGAAACTACAAACTTTTTTTTTGTCAACATCGATAAAATTTCACTATTCTATTAATGTTATTTATAGATGTTTACTATAATCTATCAAAAGTGACAGCTACCAATCACATGGCTTGACGTATGAATACGTGAAATTATATCTACAGTCCAATTTTTAATGCAAGTCATGTTGTTATCTGCAGTTGTCACTTTTTATATATATTAACAATACCTATAAAAATAACACTAGAAATATAATAAGATGTTTAACCCCCCCATTTTTTTTGACCATCTAAAAGTATCTTCCTACACAAATTGGACTATACATACTGTATTCAAGAACAAGAATGAGTAAAAGTAAAGGGTTAGTGAGAAGTGAGTGTTGTTGACTTACAATCTGAGATGTTACTTTCATGCGGAAGTCAAAGTAAATCAACGCCATTTCACTTCTAATTCACCCTTCAACTGCTACTCATTTTAGTTCTTGAATACGCCACCCTTCAACTGCTACTCATTTTAGTTCTTGAATACGCCACCCTTCAAATGTTACTCATTTTAGTTCTTGAATACGCCACCCTTCAATTGTTACTCATTTTAATTCTTGAATACGTCACCCTTCAATTGTTACTCATTTTAGTTCTTGAATACGTCACCTTTCAACTGCTACTCATTTTAGTTCTTGAATACGTCACCCTTCAATTGTTACTCATTTTAGTTCTTGAATACGTCACCTTTCAACTGCTACTCATTTTAGTTCTTGAATACGACCTTATCTACTAATATTTTTAGCTGTTAGATGAGGTTCTTCCTATTAAAATAGAACTATATATTATACTCTTGGTACTGACGATTCGTTTAAATTAAACCAGCTCATGTGAACTAATTGTGCGTGGAACCTATAAAGCGCTGCATCGTGTCCAACCGGTAAGAGATGATTAAGGGGAGCCGCCTCGATAAGCGAGAAATCGCCGCGCAGACGTTCAGCTCTAACGCGAAATATATTTCTACAATGCGTTATTCTAAAATATGATTCACGCCGAAATAAAGTTGAAAGATTCCAACAGAGATCTCTTTCATTAACAGGAGCATTTTTAATATTTAATTTATCTGATTACCAAACCCTTCCTTCACTTCTGACAAGAAGTGTATTAATCACCACTTGTGAATGTGTGTGGAATGCCAGGCCTCCACCGTGGTTCGGATCCCACGTTTAACTTGTAGGTCCTCCATTTCATCTCACAATCACCCTACCATTACACATTAGCGTAAGTTCGTGTAACCCGAACGGGTAGTAAGACGTAATGCTAATAATAATATTAATATTTAAAAAATGTATGAAAATGTGATAGTATCTCATTTTTCAGAGGCTTTTTGAGTATATTTGTGGAGCTATGAGACTAGTCTTGATGAAAAAGGGCTCTAGTTTCAGCCTTCCTCTATCAGATACAGTAGTTTTTGCATATAATCACATTAGAGAATTCTTAGTTATTTGAAAGCTAACAGCGAGCTTAACCTTTTACCTTGAGCTTAGACGTTTCCTTGTTTTCTTTCTCCTTTTTTTTTAAACTGACATGAAAAATTGTAGTTTTACGTAAAAAGTGAAAGGGAGTATGAGCTTAGACATACCAAAGAAGTAGTCCCGGAAAACGACACAGACCATTGTATTTTAAGTCATGTGGCCTGACAGCGATTGCTATTTTCTCACCGACCGCCTTAATACCAACCCGTTCACCACCATGGGGGTCTCCAGAACCGCTTCTTTTTTTCTCTCCCCTTAAGCTATATACCCCGCGGCGATCTTGTTGGGACCTCTCGCAAGGAATTTGATACCCGGCTCTGATTGTAAGTGGTCCGAGTCGACCATTAAAACTTACCTGTCCGGCTGCAGACTGTCTGGTTCGCCCGATATCTTGTCCTCATAAATAGAGCTACTGTACCTTTATTTATTAGTTTTTAATTGAGGTTATTTAATACGATTCTGTGGTCAAATGGTCTGAGGTGTCACTCTCGCGGTACATTGGACTGTCGATGATGGGGAGGTCGAGATTTGAATTCCGGCCAAGAGTTACCGAGGGCTTAGGGTGGTAGTGGATTCGGCACTTAATATTTGTATGTTAATTATAAATTAATACAATAAGTAGCCAATAGATTTCAGGAGTTCAGTACAAGTCATCCAGCTGAACCTTTAGCTACAGTAGCCCCATGGCTTCTTTGGTGCTGACTGACAGCTCACAGCTGACTTCTGACAGTCAACATTTAGGTATAATACCTAAATTTTGACAGTCAGAAGTGACAGCCGCTAAACACATGTTTTTGCAGATCATATGGTTCGGCGTAGGAACCATATGATCTGGTAGCTTTTCAAAGCGTTTAGCTGTGAGCTGTGAGCTGTCAGTCAGCACCAAATATCTCATGGGGCTACTGTACTCCGTAGAGTAGGTTAGAAGTAAAATTAGTTCTTAGTGAGAGGGCGAGCAAAGCAAGGTTTGGTTAGGTTAGGTTAGGTTAGGTTAGGTTATGCTAACAGTGCCCAATTCCCTTTTGGGGGGAAAATATTAGTTGTAGTCTGGAATAAATAAACAGTCCATCTAAGCCCAATTTTACTAAATGGTTTTCCACTCTGTCTCTTACTCTCTCTCTCTCTCTCTACGAAAATGCTGGTACACTTTCTCTAAGCGAAATATTCTTCATCCTTAACACACTTGCGTCATTAGTTAATATGCTCACATCCCGAACGGGTAGTAAGACGCAGTGACAAACACAAATATGGGGTATTTAAATTGTACTTTCTGGAATAACCGATATCAGCTCTCACAACTGTTTGTACGACACCTTAGCACAGTGGTAGCGTGTTTGTCTACTAAGTTATGGGTCACTGGTTCGTTTTCGGTATGGATGAATAATTTATAAATAGGTTAAATGTGGGTTTCCCCTTTCACAGTGATGTATTAATTATTGGGGTGTTTGTTGGGTACTGTGTCTGTCTTAGATTTAAGTTAGGTTGAAATATTATTATAATAATTATTATTATTAGCACCGCGTCTTACTACCCGTTCGGTTTATACGCACTTACGCTAATGTGTAATGGTAGGGTGATTGTGAGATGAAATGAAGGACCTACAGTTTAACGTGGAATCCGAACCACGGTGGATGCCTGGCATTCCCCACATTCACAAGATGTCTTGTCAGAGGTGAAGGAAGGGTTTGGTAAAGGTTGAAATAAAATCACTAGAGCCACATTAATATAATGAATTTTCAAAGATCAACCACAAGTAAACTTAACTACTTTTAACTATCCAAAACGATAATTATAAATAATAATTTGATATAATTTAGATATTTAACTTTCTTGGGATATTAAAATATTTGTATGAACAATCACTTCCTTTCGTTCATAGAAAATACCTTATCTGATTACGAGAGAAGATACTATTTACAACCCGCCTCGGTGGCGTAGTTGGCTAACGCGCTAGTCGTGCTGAGCTCTACTTCTGAGGACGGGGAGATCAAGGTTCAAATCTCGGTCATGTGAGCTGAGGGTAATTTTTCCTAAATGGTTTTCCACTCTCCCTCCACGAAAATGCGGGTTCACTTCCTCCAATTCAACCTTTCCCATTCCTAATCCATTAGAGTAATTAGTACTTAAAAGCGTATAACCCGAACGGGTAGTAAGACGCGGTGCTAAATAATAACATCGGTGGTCTTGGAGTGAATTATTCACCTCAGGATCCGATGCTTGTGGGTTCAAGCCCAGCCTAAGTTGACGGATTTTTCTTAAGCGATAAAAAAATCCGTAACACAACTTCCTTCGGAGGGGAAGTAAAGCCATCAATTTGATGTCGAATGTGGAATGTAGAAGAACCTTGGAATATATGTAAAAAAAAACCTTTCCTAACAAAATTGTTAGTCTCTTTCACACACGCTCTTGGAATTTCATTGCGGAAGGCAATGGGGAACCACCGCAACTTTCCGAACTTCCTTAGCGCATGTGCTTTTTTACCAGAGTGTGCGGAGGACACTAACCGGCTGAAGGACTGAGTGAATGTCCAGCTCTGGGTGGATGAGAAGCACATCAAAACCATTACCAGGTTTTTTTTATCACCACGTCTTACTACCTGTTCAGGTTATAAGTTTATATGATAATTACTTTAGGAGTAAGGAAGTATTTCCGAGGTAATCTACTCTTATCTGCATAGAAGGAGATTGGGAAACCAATCTAGGAAAATAACACCCCCAATAGACCGACCGTGTTTTGAACCCCAATCTCCGCAAAATTGAGAAGGCCTGTATTAAAAACTATAGTGACGCCTTACACCATTCGGCCACTGAAATTACCTTCGAGTTGAAAACTCCTCAAAATCAAAGAAAATACTAATTATTTAGTAAAATATCATCAAAGTTGACCACACAAAAAAAGTTTATATTTCCTCAAAGTTTCTCGAAACAGAATCCTACTGAACATAAACACGCGCGCATTTGCCGAGACGAAATGGTGATACATTCTGGATCAATCAAGAAGACTTGGTCTGTAAGAACATTATTCAGTTCTTCGGAGCGTTTTACTAAGCACGTTAACCTTTCCTTCACCTCTGACAAGACGTGTATTAATCACAACTTGTGAATGTGGGGAATGCCAGGCCTCCACCGTGGTTCGGATCCCACGTTAAACTGTAGGTCCTTAATTCCATTTCACAATCACCCTACCATTACACATTAGCGTAAGTGCGTACAACCCGAACGGGTAGTAATACGTGGTGCTAATAATAATAATACTAAGCACGTTACCTCAATGAATGACCACAGATACAGTCGCATTTTGTGAGGACGTGGTCGAGGGGTTACCGTGGCCTAAGTCCTCCAATTACGGACACAAAACCTGAAACAGCTCAGAAGAAATAGCTCCTGACAGACCTAGCCGATCTGACAGAGCTCAGAAGAAATATCTCCCGACAGCTCTAGCCGATCTGAAAGAGCTCAGAAGAAATATCTCCCGACAGCTCTAGCCGATCTGAAACCACTCAGAAGAAATAGCTCCCGACAGCTCTAGCCGATCTGAAACCACTCAGAAGAAATATCTCCCGACAGACCTAGCAGATCTGAAACCACTCAGAAGAAATATCTCCCGACAGACCTAGCCGATCTGAAACCACTCAGAAGAAATATCTCCCGACAGACCTAGCCGATCTGAAACCACTCAGAAGAAATAGCTCCCGACAGACCTAGCCGATCTGAAACCACTCAGAAAACTACTGAGCACTATCTCGCCTCTCTCTATTCTTTTCCATCTGTGTTCTTGCGGGTCTAGATAACTGTACACCCACAAAAGTGACCAAGGGGTTTATGGCGTCCAGCTCACAAAATTATAAGCTAGATGCAGATGAAGGTGCTAAGTAGAAGTTCGAATCTTAGCCAAATTAAATAGGGAGTGTTTTTACCACACATGATTTTCTTATCCTCTCTCTACGTAAATGCTGGTGCATTTCCTCTAAATTACCCTTCAAATCAAGCCGTTATCTACCTTGGCGTTGGGTATACTCGTGTTTAAAAATACGAGTCGTAGCCTGGGCGAAAATATCACCAAAGAAAACTTAATTGTTTGTCCAAAATCTGGGGTTTGTATTTTGTAGATTCCCAGCAACAGTTCTCGTAATTTGTGATTTTTGTGCAAATTTACAGATTAATACATTTTTTAGAGACCTTAACAACTTTTTTATTACATGAGAACCCTGCCATAATACCATCCAAGCATTTAACAACAATTGTAAATTATATAGCCCTATAGATTACAACTTTTATATTGAAAATTTGTTAGTTTTGACATTTTAATTCTTGAAATAAAGGATTTTACTTAAAAATAAAATTAAAATCAATTTCTTTGAAATAAAAAAATTAATGTCGATTTTTTTTATCACTTTCTAAAATTAAGCCTTGCCCTTAAAATATTTTTAAATTTGGTAATGTAGAAATTTGAGAATTATTGTCTAAAAAAAATCTGTATCGTTTAAATGTAGGATATTTAGGTAAAATTAGCGTAAATATATTTTATCATCCAATTTTAATAATTTTAAATAAAAACATTTCTGCGGCAAAAATTGATAGCATATTTTTACTATATTATTAATTATATTTTATAGTTATTGGTAATATCCATCAAAGGCTATAGCTGCAGATCAAATGATTTGACGTATGAATACATTAAAGTTTATCTTGTAACTGTTCTGGCTACTAGATAAAGCTTTTCATATAATCGGACTATAATTCCACTTCTCATTGGGAAGACATACCAAGGCGAGGTTAATTACCAGCGGGTGGCCTATCTTTAAAGGAGAACACGTCATGTATTTAGGCTCAACCTGAAAACTCACCGGACCATCCTTTCTTTATCGCATGTTTCTCACGTGAAGGTGACGTATCCCTTGTTGATAAATACTGTCGGGGTGTGTGTTTTTTTTGGAAGCTGCACCGACATAATCCCGCCATTACTCCAATCTGACAATATCCCGGGTCACACGCGGTGCGGAACTAATCCGCGCGGAGCTTGATACGACTCCGTAATCAAACTGACAGAAAGAGATAGAAAGACTCACTTCAGAGTCTGTCTCACCTCACGGATAGTAAGTTGTTCATGGTAGGAATCGTATTCTGAAAGGCCATTTTACCTATTATCATTATTATTATTATTAGCACCGCGTCTTACTACCCGTTCGGGTTATACGCACTTACGCTAATGTGTAATGGTAGGGTGATTGTGAGATGAAATGAAGGACCTACAGTTTAACGTGGAATCCGAACCACGGTGGAGGCCTTGCATTCCTCACGTTCACAAGATGTCTTGTCAGAGGTGAAGGAAGGGTTTGGCAATCAGATAAATCTGTGCCGGGACCGAGGATTGAACCCCGGCCGTCAGCACAGAAGTCTGACACTTTACCCCTAGACCGCCAGGTCACCAACCATTTTACCTACCATAAATCTATTATATAGTAGGATATTGGTAGGAAAAAAGACCTTCCAGAGAGTAATTCATACCGTGAATGGAGTATACCTAACTTATACTCTTAGCTACGATAGGACTGTAGGTAATAGCAGAAGTTTATTTATTGTAAGCATTGGCTCAGTCACTAATGTCAGACTTTTCGGAAATGTATATGTTACCGTCCAAACCCGATTCCAGGACCAACTAGTTCAGAATAGTCCGAATCGGTACGTCCTAAGACCCTCAGGATGTAACTAGTTTAACCTAGTCTAAATTAATTATTCGTGAAATATTTACCTAGCTCATAGGATAAACTAGTATGGCCTAACATTTTATTAGGCCGATTCAGGTTTAGGTTAGGTTAGGTTAGGTTATCTAACAACTTTTTTTTTTCGAGATCTGTGCATGATGAAACATGTCCAAGGTCAACTCGTCGCATGGGTTAAGAAGAATGGAAAATCTTACTCGTGTTCATGTTATACGCATATATAATAATTACTCTAAGGGGGTAGGGATG
Organism: Timema californicum; assembly: GCA_902141385.1. Classification (NCBI taxonomy): domain Eukaryota; kingdom Metazoa; phylum Arthropoda; class Insecta; order Phasmatodea; family Timematidae; genus Timema; species Timema californicum. Next base: position 107,646 of record CABFOW010001232.1, on the reverse strand, counting down.
AGAAAGAAACATTTAGAGATGATCTACCCGCATTTGCATGGAAAGAGGGTGGAAAACCATACAGGACAAACCACTCTAAGTAGATCTTACTGATATTTTAACCCCAACTTTCCCGTCATCAGCGGGTCAGTCATTACACCATAGTGATGCCTTAGACCATTTGGTCATTAAGGCGGGTAGATAACTATTATTTGTTTATTAATACTTTATTATCGATTAAAATTGTTATAAAACACTTTTAATAATACTTACTTAAGGTGCGGCCGAGGGGAGCGCAAGTATTTTTACCGTTTTTTATAGAATTTAATTTTTTTTGCCAAAATAAATCCAATACTTCTCCAGTAGCAACATAGAATTTAGTTTTCTGCACATGTAATATCAACAGATTTTGAACATCTGTCAAGGGTGTCCTGGAATTTTGTCAACATTTTTTATCTTAATTTTAAAAGTGTTGACAAAATTCCAGGACACCCTTGACAGGTTTTCAAGATCTGTTGATATTAGCATGTGCAGAAAACTAAACTTTATGTTGCTACTGGAGAAATATTTGATTTATTTTGGCCAAAAAAAATGGAATGCTATAAAAACTGTAAAATTACTCTCACTCCCTTCTGTCGCACCTTAAGTATAACTGTATAATTAACATTTTCTTATTTCATTTAAATAATAAAACATATTAATAAAGCTACTATATTTTTTGTTTCGCTGCTATGGCCACAAGACATATTAAAGTTCATGAAATAATTAATCAAACAGCTGTATATTCTTAAAACCGGCCACCAAAATATGTTTTTTTTTAAACGTAGAAAAAGGCCCATTCAAATTATTAGTCTTAAAATAAAACATGATTTATTTTGTAAACAGCGCATGAACACAACTGACGAGACTGTTTGTGTGACATCATCAATCACCCTTCTTTAGGCTGGTCCACCATCTTAATTTATGAAGACCCTATGTATTGAGAGGGGCTGGTCAGGGAATCCCTGGATGGACGTGGCTATTTTAGGATAGGAGGATGTGTCATCAACGCAATAAAACACGCAGGTGATCTAACAATGATGGCCAAAAATAAAAGAAGAATTGCATGAAATCATGAACTGGATGGTGTAGATAACCATTAAGTTGAGTTTGGAACTGAGGAGGATACTGATGAAATGCTACATTTGGAGAATCGCACTGTATGTGATATAAACTTGGACTCTTAGGGAGTTGGAAAAGAAATACTTGGAGAATTTTTGGATAGAGTGCTGGAGAAGACTTTAAAATATCAGGTGGACAGACAGACTGACAAATGATGAATACCTAAGAAGAGTTGGATGAAGAGAGAACCATTTTGTATTTGATTCTTCAATACAAAGTAAACTGGATAGGGTACATCCTTAGGAGGAATAGTCTTCTGCATGACGTCATTATAGAAGGAAAGGTTGAGGGAAAGAGGGGGTGAAGGAAGAAGGAGGATTCAAATATTGGATGGCTTGAAAGAAAAAATAAAATTCTGGAAGCTGAAGGAGGAGGCAGAGGACAGGTTGCATCGGCGGTCTAAGTTCACTAAAAAAAGAAATGGGCCTGCCGTAAGACATAACACCTAATATTAATAATAATACAGTAGACCGTTTTTTTATCGCCATGTTTTACCATCTGTTTAGATTATACGCAAAATATGATAATTACTCTAAGAAGATAGGGATGAGGAAGTAAACATTTAAGAGGTAACCAACCCGAATTTGCATGGAAGGAGAGTGGGAAACCATTTAGGAAAATAAAAACCTCAGTTGTCCCGACCGGAATTCGAGCCCCGATCTCCGCGTCATCAGTAGGTCCAGTCTAGAACGCGAGTGACGCCTTAAACCATTCAGCCACTGAAGCTGGTCAATCCCAACTGAAAGTAATCCCCCCAATGCTGGGAAATAATTGAAGCAGTTGTTGTGTGATGTAGAACAGTGTAAGAGGCCCACCTGAGTTGAGACCCCGGTGATATCTGATCCGCGCGCGCGGTCATCCCGCGGGGTCAGAGGGGGGTCCGTAAGTGTAATACAGTTCACTCATCCGTCATACGTTATCAGGACCTTCTTATCTCCCTCTTTCTCTTGCTTGGACGAGTTCAGCTGAGGCCAAGTCAAGGACATTGTCGGACCAAGGCCGGAGTAGGAACAAGGAAGGACATGTGTCTCTTCGGGGCACGCGCCCGTCAGATATCCTCCCTCAGGGAGGGGGCAGCCCCCTAACGGTTTATAAGAAATAAATGTTATATTATTACTATATCGTTTAGAGAAAGTATTGTAATCGAGAACATCTTTCGACCTCTAGATTACGATTAATAATTACGTCCGCCGCCTCTGCCCCGCGAACCCCAACAACTGGGTGTTAAAATTCTGTCTCTCTGTCCCTGGGGCTACAGCGAAAAACCGTTCGATGAATTTTTGTTTCAAGCTTGATATTTAAATGGTTACCTTGGAGTATTTAAAAAAAATCTAAATCTATACTCAAAATTAAAGACTGATTTTTTTTATAATTATAATTTAAAAAAAAAGAGTTTAAAGATTTTGTTTTGAAATGGATGTTTGGGAATTGTTTGACACAATAAAAATACTGTGTACTTATTTGCAGAAGGGAGAAGGACAATTTTATGGAAGTTTACTGAGTGAAAATTCTCAATTTTTCGAAACTGCCTCTGACAATGTTGTTTTAAATGAATATCTTTAAGCTGTGTTTACATTACATAATATAACAATTTATATTTTTTTGAGTGCCAGGCCTCCACCGTGGTTCGGATTCCACGTTAAACTGTAGGTCCTCCATTTCATCTCACAATCACCCTACCATTTCACAATCACCCTACCATTACACATTAGCATAAGTGCGTATAACCTGAACGGGTAGTAAGACGCGGTGCTAATAATAATAATAGTAATAATAATAATATATTTTTTAAGGAGAATTTTATTTAAGGTGTATTTTACTGATGACTAATTTTTGAAAATTCTTACAAACGTTAGTAAGACTACCTATATGAAAAAGTATGCATGATTTAAAAAACAAATTCTACACTTAAAATCACACATTTTGATTAAAATAAATGGAACAACACAATCGCACATACTTTCTTATTTATTTTATTATAGTTGGTGACTTTAACAAAAATCTATCCATCATTTGTACCCCTTAAAAGTTTTAGGATTCGAACCTTGATCTCCCCGTCATCGGCATTCCAGTCCGTTACGAGAGACTGGCAACGTCTTAGACCATTCGACCACCTAAGTGGCTTAGCCCTCCTTACTTAAGCGGAATCGATTAAAGGATTTTAAAAATAATACAAACAGATAATTATTGTTCAAAACACACCTGCCAGTGCACAAACTCCGGTCACCAGGAAAAAGTATTACCACATAAAGTCACTCCGCAGTGAAGCGTGCCTTATTCTCTTACCTTCCTCTTTATTCTCTACTTTATCTGGTACTGTACTATGTACTCTACCTGTGTTACGTGTTGTACCCCCTCACTTCTCCCTCCCTACTGCCCCTCCCTCCTCCATTTCCCCTCCACGTCACCTTGTGGAGGCTGCCAGGCTGGATGCCCACTCTTCAGCGTTCAGTACCAACCTGCTCCGGGCTTCATTCCTACACCGGGCCGGGTTACACTATGCCGTACAAAACCTATAAGCAGTTGGGGACTGATTTAACACGCTTCAGTGGCCGAACGGTCTTAGACGTCAATCTCACAATAGACTGGGACAGTCAATGAAAGGGCGATTAAAGTTTGATTCCCTGTTGGGTGGTTCTTACAAAAAAAATCCACTCTTCCTTTAAGCAAAGGCAGCTACACTTCCTCTAAATTCAACCTTTACTTATCTTTAACACATATTGTAATTAATACATTTTAACATGAAGCCCGGACGGGTAGTAAGACGCAATGCTAAAATAAACTTACTATTTTGTCAGACTGTATCACTCCCCGTTCGAATTGCGTTGGTGAATTAGAAATGAATAAGGGTGAGTTTAGAGGAAGTTTACCCATATTTGCGTGGAGGGAGAGTGATATGACATTTAGGAACACATATATCATAAGTTATCCAATTTTGGGGCAAAGATATTTTATAAATGAATAAATAATTCTTATTTGGATAGTTTTAGAGGCAATAAACATGAAAGATTCGGAACAAAAGAGAAATTTAACAATTTACAAAGAAAGGCAGCATGGCATACATGTTCTCAAGAAACGGAAACTCGAATTTACTCTGAGCTACCAATTGGAGACAAACCATGGAGTTTTGCACAAGATTAATGGAAATGATGGAACTCCTATTTTAATTTCAAAATATTGCTGAGCTGAGATTTTAAGCTCAATTTATCAATTATTAGAATGCACTTCTAATGCTCATAAGATAAATTTGCTCGATAGTTGGACTTAACATATTTGATTCTTGAGAATGTTTGTTCACACAGGTATGTTGTACCAAAAACTGACACAAATCCAAAAAAATATAGCTTTAAATTCAGAAACTTCACAGACTGCAAGGATTTATAAAATTGGATCTGTTCTTCTTTTTTATACTAGTCTTTCAGCATGACAGCTGATTGCATATAAATAATTTCCATTTGAAACTGACTTGGGAGTGCTTCCAACGTTGCAGTCAAAGGGATTTGGAAACAGCCTTATTTCATCGTGTTTTCTATCAATATAAAAAAAAATTGTTCCCGAAATGGTGTTTGCAAGTCAGAAATGAAATATACTGCAAATGTATAGGGGCATTCTGCTTCAAGTTCATCAAGAAATTTTTCAAAATATGGGAAATGAAGCCATTTACGAATTCTCACCTGTCCTTCAAGTAGCATCAGGTTTTCTTTTCTTTCTTGAATGTCTTGACTTGACATACGTGAAGTTATCAAAAATTGAACTTGTTTCAGCTTATATGATTACATCACTTACCCCTGAGTGTATAGATGAATATGATGGCCTTACTACTTACCCTGAGAGTATAGATGAATATGATAGCCCAGTCACTTACCTCTTAGACTATAGATGAATATGATGGCCCAGTCACTTACCCCTGAGAGTATAGATGAATATGATGGCCTTACTACTTACCCTGAGTGTATAGATGAATATGATGACCCAGTCACTTACTCCTAAAGTATAGATAAATATTATGACCCAGTCACTTACCCCTGAGAGTATAGATGAATATGATGGCCTTACTACTTACCCTGAGTGTATAGATGAATATGATGGCCCAGTCACTTACTCCTAAAGTATAGATAAATATTATGACCCAGTCACTTACCCTTGAGTGTATAGATGAATATGATGGCCCAGTCACTTACCCCTGAGAGTATAGATGAATATGATGGCCCCATCATTTAACCCTGAGAGTATAGATGAATATGTTGGCCCCATCATTTAACCCTGAGAGTATATATGAATATGTTAGCCCCATCATTTAACCCTGAGAGTATAGATGAATATGATGGCCCCATCATTTAACCCTGAGAGTATAGATGAATATGATGGCCCCATCATTTAACCCTGAGAGTATAGATGAATATGATGGCCCCATCATTTAACCCTGAGAGTATAGATGAATATGTTGGCCCCATCATTTAACCCTGAAAGTATAGATGAATATGATGGGCCCATCATTTAACCCTGAGAGTATAGATGAATATGATGGGCCCATCATTTAACCCTGAGAGTATAGATGAATATGATCGTCCTATCATCTACCCCTGAGTGTATATATTAATATGATGGTATATAAATCCACACCAGCCATGAGAAGAATTTAGATTTAATGGTTACTGGTAGGTCTAGATTATTTTAGCGAGACTGTAGGTAGTAAATTGTTTCCTTCCGTTCAGTATTAAAATTGAACTTTTAGGTTGGAGTGTAGGGAACGTGAGTTGAGGGTAGTATTTTTTGTAGTTTTTAAATAATTTTTTTGCCAAAATACATCAAAAATTTCTTTAATACAAACATAGAATATAATTTTCCTCACCCAGTGATATCAACAATTGTTGATTATCTGTCAAGGGTGTCCTGTAATTTAATGACAACTTTTTCTTTTAATTTAAAATGTTTCTTGTCTAATGCTGCTATGCTCATGACAGATATTCAACAATTGTTGAAAACACCATGTGAAGAAAATTAAACTTTTGTTTCTACTGGAGCAATATTTAATTATTTTGGCCAAAAAAATATGTTTCTATCAAAATTTTTGTTATAAATGTTTTATTTTTACGATGATAATCACATTTTTTTTTCCTTTCGTGCATTGAGTCTTACTACCCGTCCGGGCTACCTGCAAATGTACACTAATGAGAGTAAGTATGAGGTAGAGAAAGATTATTATTAGCACCGCGTCTTACTACCCGTTCGGGTTATACGCACTTACGCTAATGTGTAATGGTAAGGTGATTGTGAGATGAAATGTAGGACCTACAGTTTAACGTGGAATCCGAACCACGGTGGAGGCCTAGCATTCCCCACATTCACAAGATGTTTTGTCAAGGGTGAAGGAAGGGTTTGGTAATCAAATAAATCTGTGCCGG